>VYZU01077565.1:0-39809 GCA_013401355.1 Ceyx cyanopectus
AGCACAGCTGCTAGATCTGACTTGAAGAACAAAGACTAGAATTAGGTACACCTCATTTTTGTGAATGAACTGGGTTATTTTGCTCTCCAGCACTTATTTATAAAAACCCTTACGATACTCTTAAAATACGATGGCAGCTTTAGCTTATCCTCCTTCTTCTCTGTGCTTCTACTTTGCCTATTTTTGCTGCCTTCAGCCTTTCCTGTGTACAATAGTAACTCTTTCAAAGTGTCTCAAGGTCAAGAAAGTCCCAACAAGGTGCATTAGGGCACTTATTGATCTTCTCTCAGTCTTTCCCAGAGCGGCTCCAAACAGTGAAACCTCAGTCGGGAGATGGAAAGTTACTTAGGCCCTTCCCAGGCTGGTTAATTTTAATATTAATGGCACCTGACTCATGAGAATATCAAATCCTCTCACACTGAGAGCCTTGTATGTCTGTCTCCATGTCTCTGCTGCAAGGTCACGGTTCCCTCTGTATACTTGAGGATGGCTCAAATGGGTTTCTGAAGGATGAGTCTGTGCCATGGAAGTTTCATGGACAGAATAACATAGCCCCTTAGAAGCAGATTTGGAACATCTACCAAAATAAGTATCTGCTCAAAAAAGCAATCAAAGCTTAGCAGGGGACAGGGGCTGGCATGAAGACCAGTTATGTGCACAAAAAGTATTTCCTGAACGATTCCTCAGCACTTTCTAGGAAACACCATGATCAATACTGCCTAGATGAAGTTTCACCATCAATTACAGAAGAACTAAATCCACGCTGTTCCTAATGGGCAACAAGAGTCACCCTTTGCATTCTGAGCCTGGATGGCAGCAAAAACTGGCAGAGCATCTATTCCATCAGCTGCAGTTACCAGTCTGGATCAGCAGAGCCTGAGCAGCCTCCCATGCTCCCCAGTGCCTGTAGGCACCACCTCATTCCCACACGCACACCCACCCACATTGACACCTTCTACAGGAGTAAAAGGTGGTGGTTTGTCACTAATGGCAGCAAGTGATGCTGCTACAATGCAGGGTTGCCCACAGCACCCTCCTGGAGAACACTGGCCTGTGGGTCTTGTTCACCAAGGGGTGGTTGGTGGGAGCAGCTGCTGGTACATGGGAGTTATGGGACCAAGGAAGTGGTGGTGGCTCTGAGACCTGGCACAGCAGCTGCCTGCACTCTCATGAGCTGTTGAGAGGGACATCTATGTTGGAGACTCAGCTATCACACGTGTGCTGGTCACCTGACCTCCAGTGCCATGAGCTGGCCCATTGCAGAATTAAAGAATGGTAGGGGTTGGAAGGGACCTCTGGGGCTCATCTCATCCAACTCCCATGCTCCAGCAGGGTCACCCAGAACAGGGCACCCAAGATTGCATTGTACAGGTGGGTTTGGAATCTCTCCAGAGAGGTAGACTTCACAGCCTCTATAGGTATCCTGGGCCAGGCTCCAGCACCCTCACAGAAAATAAGTTTTGCCTTATGTTCAGATGGAACCTCCTGGGTTCCAGTTAGTGCCTGTTGCCCCTTGTCCTGCCACTGGAAGAAGTCTGGCCCCATCTACTTGACCCCCTTTAGATATTGATCAGCATCCTTGTCCTGTCAGCAGAAATACTGGCACCTAAAAGCCAAAAGACTCCCTGTTTTAAGCCCAAATATTTGCATTGCCTGCTCCATGGTGAGCATTTGGGATTTATTCTTGACACACACTCCGGTCCTCCCAGCAAGACAGCTCAGGAGGACACCTTGGCTTAGGCAGCTTGCTAGCTCAGGAGCACAGCAATACAACAGGCAGCAGCTCTAAGTCCTAGGGCACAGCAAATATGCTCTGGAAAACCCACCTGGAACATCATTCACATCAACTAGTGCATTTAGAAGGGAGGAAGACAAAAATCCCGTACTTCCCCTAGCCACCGCCACTCCACTTAGATGTGTTAGATCTTATGAAGCACTGGGAACAATCTGCAGGTGTGGGCAGCGGCTTCCTCCAGAGCTATCATCAGCAGGGACATTTTTCTGTTAATAATATAATTGCATCTAAGTGCTGAAAGGAACCTGGAGCTCTGGGTTTTTTTTCTGCTTAAAGATAGGAACAGTGATTCTTAAGATAATTTTCTAAGTGGCCAAAAGCTGAGAGCAGGCTCAGCAAGGAGAAGCCCAGCATTTGGGGTAGCCCTAGAACCTCCAAAGACTTGACCAGCAGAAGACAAGAGTCTGCAGCAGATAAGAAAGTAGCATAGAAACATAGAATCATTTGGGTTGGAAGAGACCCTTAAGATCATCGAGTCCAACTGTTAACCCAGCACTGCTAGGGTTAACCACTAAACTAAGTCCCTAGACACATCTTCACAGCTTTTAAAGCCCTCCAGGGATGGAGACTCCACCATTGCCCTGGTCAGCCTGGTCCAGGCTTTGATAACCCTTTCAGGGAAGAAATGTTTTCTAATTCTCAACCTAAACCTCTCCTCTGTGCAACTTGAGGCCGTTTCCTCTTGTCCTATTGCTTGTACCTTGGGAGAAAAGCCAGATCCTCACCCAGCTCCAGCGTCCTTTCAGAGAGTTTAGAGAACAAGGTCTTTCCTGAGCCTCCTTTTCTCCAGGATCCAGGTCCCTCAGCCACTCCTGACAACACTTGTGATCTATAACCTTCACCAGCTTCATTGACCTTCTCTGGACATGCTCCAGCATCTCGATGCCCTTCTTGAAGTGAGGGGACCAAAACTGAATCCAGTACTTGACAAAAAGTCTCACCAGTGCCCAGTCTAGGGGGAAAATCCCTGCCCTAGTCCTGCTGCCCACACTAGTGCTGAATCAAACCAGGATGCTGGTGGCCTTTTTGGCCACCTGGGCACATGTTGGCACATCTTCAGCCACCTGTCAACCAATAAATCTAATGGGGTTCTGCAGAAAAATCAGCAGTGGGGCCCACAGGGCCTGTGACACCACAGAAATGTGAACTGCATGGGTGGGACACCTATGCCTCACCCATCTGATGGGAACTCCATTCAGCTCAGACTAGTCTGTCAGGTTACACATCGCCACTGCTCCCCAGCCCCAATTTAGCTCCCTGTGCTTGCAGAAGGAGCCGTTGCAGAGCCCAGCATTGCCCACCCCAGTGTCAGGAACCAGCTTAATTACAGCAGGTTAGCAGCACAGAAAACTCTTGAGTCACAGTGAGTGAGTTAATTACCAATCTGTAAAGGGATTTGAGGGCTCACACCAGCGAAGCAAACTTCATCTTGTGCTGTCATATGCAGTGCTCTTGGTTTGACAAGTTTATGTGACTGACTGAATATTTATAGCCCTGGGGCTGGGCTATTTTTAAAAAATTGTGATTTCTGCACAGAAATTCAAGAGCAACCCAGCAAGTGCTGCACTCTGTGGCCCACATCTCTGGCTACCTCTTCCTCCCACAGGCAACTCCAGGGTCTAACCTTCTGCCTACCCTTCAGTGTGGCATCTTGGTCCTCCTCCTGTCCACAGAGTGGGGACTCAGCTACCATCTCAGTGTCCAGCTGAACCCTGGGGACCCTGCCAGGCTGTCAGTGCAGGATGCCCCATTTCAGGATAAACAGCCTCAAAAGGGTGACTAACAACATCTGCTTCCTGCTGCATCAGAGGCTGCAGAGCGTGCCCATCGGTAGGCTTTGGCCCTCTAAGGCCAGCAGGCAAAAGAGGACCTGGATTCCTATGGAAAAAGAATGCCTGCAAATTGTAAGTGCCTGTCCTCACCTGCCACACACCCACCCATGTGCAGGCAGGCAGTTCTTTGGGAATGGTTTCACACATAGAGCATAATGAGGAGAAAGGACACAGAGCTCTCTGGGGCAGCGAGCCACTGGATCCCACCAAAGGTGCTGCCCACACTATGGAGAACAGGAGGCAGGTTGTTCTTAAGGTGCCTCCATCCTGCTTTTCCCCTGGAAGGAGCTGGCGAGAGTGACCAGGAGCAGCGCTTGGCCCCAGACGCCAGACCGGGATTTCCACCCTGGGACAGTGCTGAGCTGGAGGCACTCTCTTAACCCGGCTAATCCTCTTTGGCCAGGAGCTACTGGCTAATTACACCGCCAGTGAGAGCATGGATCCTGGGGAAGGAGACAGGGAGGGAATGGCACACCAGAGCCGAACACAAGCTTGTGGGGGACAGCTCCCACGTACAGCATAGGCAGGTGAGGCAGGAGTTGGACACTCCTCACTTTTTACCTCTTCTGGTGAAATGTATGTGCTGACACCAATATAACTCTGGCACAAAACCTCTCCTCCTCAGCCTGCCTTCTCTAAGCCATCCTTTAGCTGCTGGCAGTGACACCCTGTTCTGCATGACAGCTGATCTTGTGGTATTTTTTCCATCTAATTGAAGTCCCTTTCTCACAGGCATTCGTCCTGGCAGCCAAGCACAAGAGCTGCTACGGTGGCAGTGGCATCTGCAAGTAGGGCAGGCTTGGTCCCACCTTTGGCATCAGCATCTTGAACCTGCAGCATCACACCCTGGGGAGCTCTTCTGCTCAGGGCCCAATTTTGCCCAGCAGGAGATCTTGGAGTGTGATGGAAAGAGAGGCCCAGGGCTTTCTGGAACAAGTATGGTGATTCACAAGCTCTCTGCAGGAAATCTATCTGAATGTGTTCTTTTGTTAGGTACAAAGGGAGTAGCAGAAGGGGAACATGAACCACAGAAGACTCAAGCAAATGCTGCACTTGTATCTTGTTGACTTGTGGTATCACATCCAGGAGGATGCATGTGAGTGTTAGGGTTGTTCAGCCTGGAAAAGAGAAGGGTCTGGGAAGACCTTATTATGACCTTTCAATACTTAAAGGAGTCTGTTAGAAAGCTAGGGACAGACTTTTTATCAGGGCCTGTTGTGTGATGGGTTTAAAATAAAAGAGGGAGATTTAGACCAAAGAAAAGGAAGAAATATTTTACACTGAGGGTAGTGAGGTCTTGGCCCAGGTCTCCCAGAGAGATAGTCAATGTCCCAACCCTGGAAACATCCAGGTCAAGTTGGACAAGGCTCTGAGCAACCTGCTCTGGTTGCAGATGTCCCTGCTCCCTCCAGGAGGTGTGGACTAGACGGCCATTAAAAGTCCCTTCCAACCCAAACCATTCTATGATTCTACAATAACAAGGAACCTAACAGTACTGACTGCTAAGACCAGAGAGGGACATGTGTTGTTGTGGGCATACTGTTGCAAGTGTTACAAAAAAAAAGATGTTTTTTATAATGCAAAGGGAAAGGAAGAAAACAAATGCCATTTTAGGATCTGGATGTGGTGCGGTGAGTACCACAAATCAATAAAAGAACCCTCCTAAGGACAAGGCATCTGTTGGAGGTCAGGACCTGCAACCCAGAGATCAGCAGTGTTCTCCAACAGAACTTGTCACCACTCTTGTTTCAGGCTGGTTAATTAGGCAAAAGGGTATCCTGCCATGCTTATTTAGTAACACAACATGCATAGTTCATTTGTTCCTTAATACAAAACCACTGGAGTCAATTGGGGTCAATCAAGAGTTACCAGGAGAGCATCATGCAAGAGCAGGGCAATCACGGTGCAAGCCATCTCTTACCAGATCACTTGCTCCCTGAGCAGACTTTTCCATAAACAGGTGTGATTTCTTAAATCCCCAGTGAAACCACCCAGGACTCACTCTTCCTTCAACAGAAACCTCTTCCGTGCCTGTGTGTCACCAGGCTGAGGCTGCAGGGAATCTTGGAGAGCCCCAAAGTTCCAGCTCTAACTTGATGGGAACAGCTCATGGTGCTGTTGCAAGGAGCCAGCTCCTGGAGGAGGTGTGATGAGGTGGGAGGAAGCTCCAGGCACCTGTACTTCTGGTAATTCACATAAACAACTTATTTAAAGCTGGGTAAAGTGTATAATGGTGAGCAAGCAAAAGAAGTGGAGGTCAGGAACAATTATGGGCTTCCTATCTCTGCTGGTCACCCCCAGCTTCCAGAGCCATGGGCCACTACAGCCCACACACTTCTGAGATGTGCTGACAAAATGCCATGCTTGTACTTGAACTCTTCATGTGCCCTAGGCTCCCAGTCCTCACCATCATCTTCTGACCATGCCCACCAAGACTCAGGGCCAAAGAAAAGCCAGGCCTTCTGATGGACTTCATGGGAGCTCTTGGCTTGGAGGCACTGGGGTAGTGCTCACGGGAAGGATAATCTTGGAGCAACCTTCACCTGGATTGGACTACACAAGCACTTAGCACACAGCAGTGCAAAGAAAACGAGCAGAGTGCTAGTCACCCTTTCCTTTTGGTGGCTTGGCACCCACACAACTCAGTTGATGAGTCCACAGGAAAAAAAGCACTTTTAGTATTTTCTTCTCCTTTTCTAGGTTTGAGTGCACTCAGATGAATGAAGTGCTGGGGAGGAGGGCAGCTCCTTGTATAAATCCCCAGGTGGCTGCAGAGGGTGGGAAGGGACGATGAGGACCTAAAACCTCCAATTCCATCTTTAGATCAGGAGTGGGATGGGAATGAAAATACCATGGGTAAATATAATTCATCTTTCCAGGGAAATCAGGAGTTTTAGGGGGCTGTGTAGAGGGGCAAAAGCCTTCCCTGCTTCTTGCATCTCACTCTCATTTTTTTCTTCTCCTCATTGCATAATGGCCTTTGTCAGTCAGCAACACCTGCTCCACACCTCCCTGCTGCTGACAGCAGCCCAGAGGTTTGACCAGTCGCCCCCTGATGTTGACTACATGTCCAGCTAGCTGGGACCTGTCACATCCCACTGGTCACCCATCCACGTGGCAGAAACGTGCAGAAAGGCACACCAACACGCAGCAGATCTGCTTCCAGCAGAAATCAACAGCCTAACATAGCCTCACCTCCATGGGCAGGCTAGTACATCTCATGGGGTCTCTCTAAGCATGTAGGTCCTCCATACCTCCCTGTCCCCTTCCCAAAGATCTGCTCTAGCCACATGATCTCTCCAAGATCCACCTCAGTCTATTCCTGATGGACTATTCCTCAACAGCTGTGATGAATTTGGAAGTCACCATGTGCTAAAGTGCTAGGGTTAGTGAGTGTTAGGATGCTCTTGACCTTCAGCATTATGCGTGATGCCAGCAATGAGCCGGTGCTGACAGTGTGCCCTCTTGCTCCCATCATATTACTGGGTTCACCCAGCCTCCCAGCCAGTACCAGTTTGAGTGATGCTTCCACCGAGCTGTGACAGCCTGCACTGATATGGGGAGAGCAGCCTCTCTCAGAGCAAGCCCATCAGTGCCTACCTGGCACTGGAGATGACCTAGTTATAAAAAATACTGGTCCTATATGAGGATGTAAACATTATTTAGAGTTTTTTTCCCTTCCCAAGATGGTTACATGGTTTTGCTACTGAACTGTAACCTCATGCAGCCCACTGACAAAGCCTCGACTGCCTGCAGTGATGACACAACTTCATTTGCAGGAAACGCATTCTTATAGCAGTGTTTTGCAGCGATACTCCACCTTTCCTCCAAAACCCAGGCCACCATGGCCCATGCTCCCTCTTTCCACCTACATGACGCAGTCAATTTGAAGCCAGGGGTGAAGACATTGCCCCGGCAGTATGTACAGAGGGTGCTGCCCATCTCACCTTGTGTTCCTCTGCATCTAACAGAGCCAGGCACAAATTTCCTTGTTAGTTTTCACACCATTTCCAAGGGCATCTTACATTCAAGGTCCTAATTCATAAAGCAATTAATGGATCAAGCCTTGCTACTTCAAAGAGTGAGTTTGAATAATCTGTGTGAATCTTGAGTCTTGGGACTCGTTCATGTGAGCTGCAGGCAAAAAGAGGATCAGATCACATAGCAATTTTCTCAGAAGATCAAGCAAACCTAAAGCCTGACTGCATTAACAGATCTTGCAACATTTTCCTTTCCTCAGAAAGTTTTTGTTAAGAACATCCCCAGCCCAAGTGTTGCATTTCTTCCTCAACTCTTTAGAAAAATTAATCAGACAAACAAACCCATCCATTCTGAGCTCGATAATGATTCTGTGTAAAGGGAAACAAATCCCAAGGCACCAACAAGCCCAGGTGGGATCTCACTATGGGTCTTTGCTCTTTGAAAGAACACAGGTATCACAGTGCTGAGCAGCAGCAGGACACATGAAAATGGACATACATGCAATGGTGAGTTTACCAAGGGTGTCTGCAGGCGTTGTCTCGAGCTGAGGGAGCAGAGACAGAGCTCAGCCTTCAGCACCTGAAATTTAATCCCAGGTGTCAACCAGTGACCCTGGAGATAAGCACTGGGGAGAGGTCACCTTTCCATGGTTTCTGCAGAGAGCACCATGTTATCAGGTACAACCCAATCCAAAATGAATTATCTAATTAGTTAATTATCAGACAGGTGACAAAGGGAGCACATTAAAGTCACTTCATCAACCCACGAGCTTTCTGAAGCCTGGAAACACAAGGTTGTCCAAAGGCACACCAACACGGGGCTTCAGCCCTGCCCAAAGGCTTAAACACCTCAACACCTTCTTTTCTTGCCCAAGCACAGGGTAGGAAGGAAGCAGCAGGAGGAGCAAGGAGCAGAGCATTTCGGTTGAGAACAGCATCATGTGTGAGGAGGCAGCCATCTGATGGGCTCAGCTCACACCTCCACCACGCTGGGAAAGCAAGTCTCCTCCACCGCCAACCTGACCATGAACAGCAGCAGTTTCATGAAGAGGAGAAAATTACTGGGTGTAATTGAAACTGCAGGGAGGAGCTAGGGACATAAAATGTAATTATCCTCCACGGAATGGAGCCAAAATTAACAATCCCACTTCTGGGCATTTCAAGTTCCTATTAACTTTTCCATGTGCTGATGATAGTGGTTTTGTGTTTTATTGTCTGCAAGATGCAGCACTCCCAGAAGAAAGAGCTGGGCCTCCTCTCATAAGGGTCTCCTCAACTGTAGAGGATAGGGTGAGGGTGTAGACTTTAACAGACCTTCTCTACGGGTCTGGAAGGCCTCCTCCCTAGCTGCCAAGGTGCAGGGATGCTTCAGTTGACCCCCAGGTGCACCACTATATTCTCCAGGCATTGGTGGCTGCAGTTGGCTAAGGTGCCTTTTTGGTGCTTGAGAAGGTGATCTTAGTGGGCATCACAGCAATCCAGGACTACATCTTACAGCTGAAAAGACTGGGTGGACCTCAGACCACCTCAACCTCTATTCTCTCCTTGCACTCCATCTCAGCAGACAACCAGCCAATTCATATCCAAACAGCATTGTGAACATCTCCACATCCATCTCATGCTCAGCCCATTCCCCTGCCCTGCACCCAGGCACAAAAGAACCATCTAGAGGGGAGAGAAAACTCCAATGGACACGGCATGCCCTCAGCTGGTTTGAAATTCTCTTGCTGAGGTCCTGCCACTTCCCCCCCCATACCATTTTCCCTTCATCTTCACTATCTGAGGAAGCAGGAGCTACAGAACATCCTTCACCAGTCCCAACCCAGGCCTGGACAAGGCATCCATCCACAGCAGAGAAAAGAGGACAATTGTTGATGACTCTGGTATCTGCATGACTGTTTCTAATTTCTCACCTTTGTGGAGCAGTGGGCACTGTTGGGGGTACACTGAACAATGGCAACCTCTGCTCTGCTCCTTGTGTGAAACCAGCATAAAACCAGTGTACACGTGATATCCACATCTCTGTCAAGAGGTAGAGAACCATGGCCTCCAGCCCTGAGGACTTGGCTTCAGCAACTTCTTAAAGGCTTCTTTAAACCCTTGAAGGAAGTGACACCATATTTTCTCCACTTTAAGCCAGGAGAGAGTACCAACCCTTGGATCAGAAGACTCCCACCCCTGCCAGCCCTCTTACCTCCACTAGATGAGGCGTAGGGTTGAAGCCACACATGTTGCAGACCTGCTGCTGGCAGGTTGTGCAGGTGTTGTAGTTAGGGGGCTCACCAGAGCCCACGTTGATCTCCGCCTTGCAGAGGGGGCAGGAGACCCTTGCTTTCGGCACTTCCTTTGGCTTGACACCCTGCTCCGGCTTCCCCGGCTTTGTGGTCGGTGCGGCACCAGCCCGGCCCTGTGCCCCCGGGGCTTTGGGTCCAGCTTCTTTGCTGGCATCGCTGAAGACAATTTTTGGAGGCACTTTGCCAGGAGAAGGCTGGCTTGGAGGCGGGGCCTCTGGCTGGACTGACATGAGCGTGCTCGCCTGGGTCAGGAGGGATGCCCCAAAGCCAAAGAGCTTCCCTGTGAGCCCTTCTTGGGGCTGCTCTTGTGCTCCAGCGCCAGGGGCTGGAGTAGTTGGCTTCATCCCTGTATCTCCCGTCATCTTTCTCTGCTCGGAAGAGGAAGGCTTGGCTTGCTGATGCTGCGGGGAGGACCTGGCCACCTCCTGAGGTTTTGGCTGGCCTTGGACATGCAGTTCCCTCTGTGGAGTTGTGGGTTGAGGTTTGGGTGGCTCAGCTGGCAGGGTGCGGGTGGCTGGCTGAGACTTATCTGCAGCCAGGGGCGGTGGGTGCTTGGCTGGGGAGTGGGAGGGGGACAGCGAAGGAGAGTGAAGCTGCTGCTGGCTCTTGGAGCGAGGAGCGGTGGTCATGTCCATCCCTAGCGCTCGCTGCATCTGGCAGTTCAAGCACAACCATTCCTTTACCTGTGAGACAAGGAGAGGACATGAGCAGTGAGCAGTGGGCAGGCTATAACCCCAGCACACTCTTAGGTTCCCCTAAAGAAACCCTATATAGCTGTAGGCATAAGCCACAAACCCCTGAAAACCATTTTGGTACCACATTCTGCATGAAAAGCCTCCCTTCAACAGGGTGAACAGACTCCATCTGTCACAAGTACCCACAGCACGACACATCAGAGTGAAAACAAGCTTTAATTAGCAGTGGGTTTGCTTGCAAGGCTTCTGCTGGAAAGCTTCTGCTAGCCATGAGGCTCGGCCTGACAGCAGCACATTTTGTGCCTCTCCTAGGGGAAGAGAGGGCCTTTCTGAGGGCTCCTGGCTCACCACCTCCCTAAAGTCCGTTTTTTTCCTCCTGCTTGGTGACCAGAGCTAGCACAGAAACAGTCAGTGCCCCTCAGAGAGGAGCAGAGGACTGGCAGGAGGTCCAGCACAGATCTTCAGAGGGATGCTGCCATAATGCACACATACGACTGCAATGAGCCCCAGCACTAGTATGCTGCCTACTGCCAACAGGTACCACAGTGACACACTGCTTCTCTGGGGCCAGCATACATGGCTTTCCTGGAATTCATGTGGTTGTTGTGATATCACACTCCAAAGTTTGGACACTGCAGGACAGCAGGGAGCATGTTCTCCTCGCATGGTGTATGTACCTCCACTGCTGGGCAGGCAGCGGTTAATAGCAGTCACTCACCACAACAAACTTTTGGATGCAGATAGAAAATACAATTCTCCCTGGCTAAGTGGTGATAAATTAAAGACTTCCCCTCTCGAGAGACATTCCTTGTGACGTGTTAATTAACTTAATTCAGACATTAAAGAGGCCATATGAAAGCTGTGAGCCTTCCCATATGAGGAATCCCCAAGATGCTCAGCGGCCATGCATAGCACAGTCAGCAGCACAACTGAGTCTGACTGCAACAGATTTATCTGAGACCAGTAACTAAGGTGGAAAAAGGACCAGAGCATTGCCAAAAAGTGAAGCATCATCCATTATGAGTGGACCCAGAGCCTGGCATGGGTTGCTGCCCAGAGCATGCGACAGCTCCCAGCCCCTGAGCTCTCCTGGGGCTTCATGTCCAGCACACACCGCGTGAGCTGTGGGTTCTCCTGCCTTTCATCATTTCAGGAGCTGTCTCTTCATCCCTGTGTTCTGGGATGAACCTCTAAGGCTCAGCTTAATCCCCACTGGGCAGCTTTCAGCCACTCTGCCCCAAGCCTTGGAGCATTGCAGGGGGTTGTGACCCAAATGCAGGACCCAGCACTTGCTCTTATTATTTAGTATTTTGCATGCTATTTTTGCTTTCATACCCCCTGGAATTTCTTCTCACTATTCTATTTCAGGAAAGCAACTCCCCAAATCCCATCAGCTTTGCCCGCCATCCCCATCAGCTCCAATTAGGGGAGAACCAATCCTTTCTATTCAGGTTCTCTCTCCCTGCAAAGTTCCCAATATCCAAGAAATGCAAATCTTCCCTCTCTGCATAATCTCCTTATCTGCACTTTAAGAGGTAGAAATTGGGAGGAGATACTCCCAGACCTGCATCAGGGCTGTTTGCATCTAGATTTTAAGGGATCGTGACCACAAATTCCACAGCAAAGGACACACTCCTGGTTTTGTACAGTCTGCATTTATTGCAGCCTGGCACAAGATTTAGCTTATTTTCTGGAACAGGAAAAATACTTTGCCACTCTCCTGCATAAACTTTCAAAAAATCAAACAAAATATTGAGGGAATTCACTTGATTGCTTGTGACTGTCTGCCAGCTTTAACGAAAAGCAAGTGCTGCTGGTGAATACCGAACAGCTCACAGCTCCAGCTTTGCTGGTTCACCCCCAGCCTGCACCACGTGCAGGGCCCACTTTTTCCCCCGCCAAGGCTTATGCAGGAGAACTGCTCCCCAAGCACCAGGAGATACTGCCCCAGGTCTCATGGCCATGAAAGCTGCATAGAGCTCATGGACAAGCCCACCAGGACCTTCTTAGAGCTCAGGGCTGAGGAACAACATGAACATCGGCGCTTTTGCACTGTCCACAAAAAAACCAACCAAAACCAACACAACAAAAAATGGTTTATGCTACTGAGACAGCAAAACGCCAGAGGGTTTTCAGATGAGGTATGAACCATCCAACTGCTCTCGGTGCCTTGATGAGCAACTACTGAGGAACATTTGTCCTCGGGAGCAGAAGAAAGCTGCAGGGAATACAGGAGGGCAACAAGCTCCCAGAGAAAGCATTTGAAATGTAAATTTAGTTTGGATTACCACAAATTGCCTGACCAGCATCTACTGATGCAACCAATGACACAATGTGTGGATTACACAGATCAAAGACAGCTTAAAGGATCCTGGAGGGAAGATACTAAAAAGGAAGGGCCAAGTCATCTTGACAAAGATCCTTCCCCCAAGAAAGAGAAAGGACGATGGAAAAGCCTGGGGGTAAATCTTTACTCATCCAACCCCTGAAAGTTTTGATTTGATGGAGAACTAGGCAAATAAAACACAGAAACAGATGAAACAGTGGGTTCACTCAGATCAGTTGGCTTGCATCAACATCCTTTAAACACTCCTCTTCTTGCCTGCAGACTCATCATGTGGGGGAAGATGTTCAGAAAATAGTAGAGAAATAAGGAGGAAGAATGTGAAAAGAATAATTTATCCTACTACTTCTTCATCACTGCTAACAGTCTGGTAACTAGCAGAATGAAATGTCTATTGGTGAGAAGCGGAAAAACCCAACATTACTGAAAACTTTAGTTCCAGCCCACCTTGGGGGAATGCTGAAGTAATTGTTATACCATAAAACACAGGGAGGTAAACCTGTACCCTCTTGACTAGTGTGAGACTGGCCATCCTAACCGCCTTCACTCTGGGAACTGTGATTGGGGAAAATACTGGAAAATACAAAGAAAATGGGGATATAGCTGATAGCCCTGAAATCAAGCTTATGCTTCAATGCAGAGAAAATGAGGCTGGCTGAAAGTGAAGGTGGTTCCTGTGTTAGATGGAAGGCACCACAAGAAACAGAAAATCAGCAAATATCAGAGCTCACCACATCAATGTCAACTGAGAAGCTGTGAAGTGCTTAAACTGCATGAAAACAAAGGAACTTCAGGAAGAAGTCTTTTAGTAAGTGGTAGGAAGGATTGATCCGAGGGCACTAGGGCAAAGGCCATCCTAGAAAAGACAGGGGTCCACCTCTGGGTGGAGATGGTAAAGCTGTTAATGAGACAGCTATGGCGGATGCGCTGTAATTACTGTCATCGAACATTTGGGAAGAAGCAGGATAACACTCATTATGAGGATGAAGTGTTTCCAAGTTATTAGCAATTGAGAAGAACATTCAACAAGATCTACAAGCATCAGAAGATATTTAAATCTGGCAGGTCTGAATAATTTTACATCCAAGATAAAACTGCTGTGTGCTGATGTTCATTTTTAAGAGGCAATTTTAGCAGACTGGACAAGTCTTCTGCTTGAATATCCAAAGTGGGAAAAGTATGGCTTGAAGGGGACAGATAGCCAGACATCTGTCCAAGACAGACAGACATTCGGCACTAGAGGCACACAGCAGAGAACTGAAGGGCTTGCACACACACCAGTCAACAAGAGTTTAGGAAAAATAGGTCATGGCCAGCAAATGTAATTTTATTCTCTGCACATATGATATTAGTAATGCACAGAAGCAATATCTTTGATGTCCAAAAGGTGTTTTGACCTAGTAACGTGTGACATCATCACAAAGAAAACCAAACAAACCACCAAAAATAAAAGCACTCTAAAATATGAATAGTGAACATGCTAAATGGATTTTGGACTAGTTACCTGTCTGGTCTGGGAGATGAGGATTTACCACTTCTCAGGCATCTCTCAAGGAAGGTCTTTATCTCACTATGGGCAACACTGCTAACACAGGGTTTATTTTGGTGAAATGCTAAAAATTGATTGAGTCTCTGCTGCCTGGCAAACCTGTGCTCACTCTGGGTGGGAAGTCTGGAGCTGGAGGTGGGAGTGAGAAGGTGGCTCAGCCTCCTCTTCCAACACCAAGGGACTCATTCCAGAGCCCTCCTCAGTTCCACACCGACATTTTAAGGAGATTAGTAAAACACTGCGGGAGATATAGACCGGATCTGTAAAAAGGGATTCTAAGGATGCAGAAAATGTTTGAAATGAGAGAATTACAGAGGTTGATCTTTTTCGTTTATCAAAGAGAAGATTAAGAAGTGACTTGATTACGATATAACAGCACATTCAGAAGAAACAATATCAGGTACTAAAAGGTTCTTAATTAGGCAGAAAAAGGCATAAAAAGAACTAATGACTGGAAATGAAAGCCAAATATATTAAGCATCACTTTTAACAGCAGATGTTTCTAACCATTGAAGCAAATTATACACATGCTGTTGGGCTCATCAGAGAGAAGGGGGTAAAGCTTGAAGACCTTTCATCTATAAGGTATTTTAAATCCATACTGATATCAAAAGCTTTGAAAGCTTGAACCATCCTGTCTTTATTGACATTCAGTATGTCTGCACCCAACACCTGACCAGCCCCAGCCCTGCACACAGCACCCACTGCATCCAGAACCACCAGCCTTACCCCGCCCACTTCAGACCCCTGCAATGTCCCAGAATATTCCCCTAAACTCCCTCCCAAATCCTGCTGTTCCTCAGTGCTCAGACAGGTCTGCAACCTGAAGCACCTGTGGGTTCACCGCTGCCAGATGTGGCCTCCCCTGCCACGATGCCTCCCTGCAGCTGTAGGCACCGACCATCTGCAAATCCTATTAGGAATGAAAACTTTCCAATCAGCATTTCCTTAAAAAATATTTTTAAAAATCATCACCAGGAATATCCACACCAGACACTGGCTGTGCCCAGGGTGGGTTTAAGCACCAGTAAGAATTACAGATTGGCACGGGCATGGTGGTCCAGATCCTGACCCTCTGTGGAGGGGAGCAGCCTAGGAGAGCAGTGGTTTACAGGTGTATGTACCCGGGACGAAAAACTACCTCTGTGTGCTGCAGCTTACCAAGCCCTCTGGAGAAGCACCAAGAGCATGCAGTTAAGAGTGATCTGAAATGATAGCGACAGCTTGAGTTTATAAGGCTTCTGAAGTTATTCTAACACCATCTATTTTAGGAAATTATGTGGAAACAGCTTGTCCCCTGGATTTGTTACCAGGAGATGCAAGAGATTGTTGGTAATGTGCAGGTTGTTTTGTTCTCCTGAGGTAAGACAATACAGCTCTAAAAGAATTTCAAGGATAAAGTTCAGCCTTTGCAGTAGGTAGGAGAAACTTTAAAAAGAGCTGTAAACAGTAAGACTTCTTAACTGAACATCCAATGTCTCTTCAAGCCAAAATTCAGGATTATAACAAAGAAAAAAATCTATCTTTGCTAAGGGCTGGTTATTTTGGACCATTAGGAGGTCACCAAGGATGCTATTCATAAAAAAAAATAAAACCAAGATAAATAAAAGCTCATTAGATGATCATATTTAAGACTTGACTGAATGGTTGCGTTTACAACACCCCACTGGAGCAACCTGACATTGGTAGCTATAACAGCCCCATATCATAGGAGGCCATTGGGCACTTCAGAAGCACAGCCCATCTGACTGTGATTAGATTATTATTTTAGGCTGGGAAGAGCAAATCCCAAGTAATTTCAAGTCAAGCATGGCCAATCCCACCCAAGTCTGACCACTTTGAACAAGACAAAGCAAAGGAGCTTTGTTCAGTAGAAGATACAACCCATCCTCCTTCTCTGGCGTGAGGCAACGGGTTGTACAACTAGCTGAAAAATAAGAAGCCAAGTTCATGGGAAATCAGAGGAATAGAGGAGCGTGGGTTTTTCCCAAGCTGCCCAAAATTTGTATCTAACATTCTACAAAACTGTAAATCCTGGGGAAAAAAAGCATGTTTGGGAAGAGCAAGACAGCAAGCCTTTGGCAGGACTTCCACTCTGAGATACCTGAGCAGGTGCCTGCCCCACAGCCACAACTCACAAGGCCAACCCCCAGCAGAGGCACCTCAAGGCCAAGGTCAGAGCTCCCTCCTGTGCCTTTCACAGCCACCAGTATAGCCAGAATTAGATGAGTTTAAAAATAACCAAAGCTGGAATCGGGTAATAAAGGTACTGTGTTAATCAGGCTAATAGGGAGGCTCAATGCCAAGGATCACTGACTGGATGAAGAAGGGCTTCATTAATGGGCACTACTGGCTTATCCTAGAAGAACACTGTAACAGCCTGGCTTCTCCCAAGAGCTGTGAGAGCTGCCAGTGACCTGCCTGACAGTGTCCTTACGTGCCTTCAATTCATCAGCTCTGCCTGCAGAAGAACCATCGTATCTCATGAAATCAGCAAGTCAGTGAAATGTCCCTTCCCCTCCATGCCTCCCGGATCTGCTCTAGAGGAGCTCTCTGGGGGGCACATCTTATGTTTCATGTTGAAATCTGCCAAAGCCATGTACACTGCAATTAAAGCAACATCCCTATCCAAGAGAAGAGGCAGTGCTAAAAGGCAGCCCTCAGCTACAGAACAGAGGGAACAGCAAACTGCAATGGGTAGCCGGTATGCTGCTGGGAAGGCAGGAGGTGGGAATGGCTGTAGGAGAGCAGGGAAAGCTGAGCAAATCCTGGAAGAGCTGCTGATGCATGAAAAAGCTAAAGGCTTCCCACACCATCTCCAACTGGCTTCTGGAGCATATGACAAAAATGTGCATCTTGTTCTGAAGTTTGGGATTTGTTTCTTAAAGCAGAACTATTGCTGACATCTCCTACAGCAAGGCAGGGACAGCTTGCCATGGAGCGCACATGCCAAGGGTAGGAAAAGCAGCAAAAACAGACCCTGTGCACAGCCTGCGTGCAAATGAAACAACAAGCCTGCAAAGCATCCCGTGGGAGGCTACAGTGTGGTGTAGCAGCCAGGGTCTGGTCTGTCAGGGAGTGGGGGACAGACAGTGTCAGGAGATGAAGTCTCCTAAGGCACCACTTGGAGGTCCATGAGCAGCCCGGGGTGCAGGAGCTGTCATGTGTCCATGGCCATGCTGAATACCAAAATTCAGGCGTGCATCCAGGTGGAGAGGAGGTGGATGCAAAACACACAGGCAGCGTGGGCTGAAGCTTCCTGGTCCAAATCTAAAACACAGTTTGAGGAGAACCCTAGGCTCCAGAACAACTGTGAAATTGGGAGTGTTTTGGTACTTAATTGACAGGGTAATTGGTCACTCAGGCACTTCTGAAAAAGGTCACCTTATACTTATCTTTATCTTAAAAAAATCTCAATACAAATAAAACGTAGTCCTTAGCACCCCTGCCCAGAAGGGGAAGCCATGGAAGCCACCAGTAATCATCCTGCTGATGCTTGCCAGAAAATAATCAACTTGCTTGCTCACTGGCGAGTGAGAGGAACCAACCCCCAAACTCATCTCTCTCCATGCAAATAACAGATGGGAAACTGCGTTTGTCCAGAGAATCGAGCTGCAGAATAAGACAGTGCCATTTCATCCTGTTAGTTACTTCTTAACTAGTTCCCTTTGCTCTAGTTAGTGCTCCTTGAACTAACTGAAGGCTGCTAGAGCAAGCCTTCTCCCTCCCCAAAGGGCTTCAGGTTGCAAGAACCCACAGGAGGCTCTGCAGAACCTCTGGGTTTTAGAGGCAACCTCCAGCTGTTGGGATGATCTTTACCCACACCACACAGCCACCGACGCAGAGATGAAGCAACTGCTCAAAGAAAATAATTGCATGCTGCAGATAGAGCTTTGCAACTAACCTTGATCTGCCATCACAGGCAGGATGGCGGTCCCCCAGTAGCATCCCCCATGGCTAAGGTGCTGATTGAGCTACTAGATCCTCAGTAACTGGAAGCATCCCCTTCTTCATGACTTGTCCTTGCTGGCAGAGAGAAGCAGATGGGCGAAGGAAACCTTTCCAACTCCAGACCCAGTGCTGCTCCTCTGATCCCGCCCCAGAGAGTGGGTGCCCCCACCCAAGCAAGGCGCTGCCTAGCTAAGCATGCCAGCAGCGCTGCCGCCCGAGGTGAAGGGACAAGTCCTTCCAGTTCATTAGGAAAGGTTTCTTGTGTAATTTGCTGCCTCACTAGCTCCTGTTTAGACAGCCTTTGTTCTCTGTCCGCAGAAGCGCATGAAAGGTTTGGACGTCTGTACGTGCTCAGAGGATGCTGTCCCCTGGGCTTGGTCAGGGAGGATGGTGAAGCTCATCCCAGGTTTTAACCTCTTCAGCTCTTGCAAGCCCATGTGCTCTAAGTGCAGCCCCAGGTCTTCTCATGCTCCGTAATGCGGGACTTCCAGACAAACCCTCTCAGCCAAGGGAAACCTAATGGCTTGCTTTGCCTTTTTCTGCTGTTGCTCCCCTACTCTGCTACAAGTCAAAGGACAGATGTCCAGAGTAATAGAAGCCTCCGGTCCTTTTCACTTACTGTCTTTTGCAGAACTAAAATAGCAGCCTGGGAGGGAGCAGAGAAGCTCAAAACTTTCCATTCACTGGTACCTCCTGCCCAAAGCATAGAAATACATGAGGCCACGGGGTTTGTCTGGGTGTAAAATAGCTACCACACACAGCAGTGATGCAATTATAGCTACAATGCTATAAAGAGCATAGGCTGCTCTTGATGCATAGACTTAAAACAGATTAATTTAAAGCAGACTAGTTTCCTATAGGTAACACGGAATAAATTAATCATTCATTTACTGCACAGTTCCACATGTATTCAGTTAAGAGCAGACGCTCTTGCAACCTTGCCCATGTGTTTCTGGCTCCTCTGGGAACCCTCCTGGACACTAGGAGATAATGGCTGTAACTCAGGAACTAAACATGCTTGAATATTTGAAGGGCCCTTAATGCCCCAAACTTTGCATTACCTTGGCAGCATCAACATCTGAGCGTGGCCCAGCAGCAGTCAGGGCAGAGAGGATCATGATCCTCTGACCCTGTAGCAAGTGCCTGGAACAGAAGCTTTTAAACAATAAAGCCAATCCTGGTGCTAGGGTAAATAGCCCAAAGTCTCTTATGAGACATAGTTGAAGACCAGGTGTTATGGCCTCACATCTTCTCCAGACTGAAGGAGCCAAGTTAGGTTTTATTTATCCTGTCCCAATATGTATTTATGAGTGAAGCTGCTGGAAAGAACAGCTTCTGAAAATGAACACATTGGAGTGGATCAATGCATCAAAGCAGAATATATTTTCTGCTTTTGTTCGGTTGGTTTCTTGTAGGGTTTTTTAGTTGGTGGTTTGTTGTTTTTTTTTTAATTATTATTCTGGATTAAATATGTAATAAATGCTCTTGCAGAATTTAAGGCCTGAAGACAGACAAGCCATTGCACAATCTTTTTACATATGTAAACAGATTTAATTGCTCAATTATTCCAGATAAACATGATAAGTCCCCTCTCATGAATAATTTATAACCCAGCTAGCCACACAATCTATGAAACACAAATCTATGGCTGTGGCAAAGGGAAAACAACCAGATGCCATGATCCCGAGACACCCTGGCTTGTTACCAAATGCAAGCCAAAGGAGTTACAGCTGCCCAGGGCAGGTCTGATCTTGTCTGAAATCACCAGAACAGCCCATACCTTCATTTGGGTTATTGTGTTGCTCAGAGGATGCAAATAGTGAACTAAGTAAACAGGCACAAAGTTTGGATGTGCACCTGGGAGACGACAGATGCAGCACATACCTCCCTTCTGTTCACGTTCCTTCATTGTTCACACCTCATAGCTGGGTGCCCTGCAGTCCTCTTCAGGAACTGGCTGTACTGGCTTTTCCATTCATTTTATTAGGTGGTCATGAGAAGCTTAAGAGTGGCAGTGAAGCACAGCAGTGCACTGGAGGATGGAGGCCTGATAGGGCTGTCACAAGGGACAGCACTCAGGACCCCATGGAAGGGTAAGAAAAGGCCTCATCCAGCCAGGACTTACCACGCTTGGCTAGGAGAAACTTGAGAGAAGGACTTGGAAGGTGTCCAAGTAGGGTTAATCCTCAACTCATGACAAATCCAGGCAGCCCCCTTCCCACAGCAGATGGGTAACAAACCACAGCACTGAGCACTGCCCTGAGAAAATTATTGTACCAACCACACACTGATCCATAAGAGGGGCAGTGCCATCTCCAGGCTTCAGTGACCCCAGACGAATGCAAAAGGCTTTCTCACGGGGTTTGGGGCCCTGTTGTAAACCTTGAGCATCTATATGACTCTCTGAGAAGCAGATAAGAGGCAGTGGTGGGTTTCCTCAAGCCTGGGCACCCAGCACTGCCTTTCCCTGCCCTGCTCCCTGCTTTTTTCCAATAGATGCATCTGTGTCTGAATTTCATTAACGCTACTGCTTGTTCCAACAAGGCTTCAGGATTTTGCCCCGGTGTTTGGCAGCAGCGGAAAGAAAGGACTCTAAGAGTCTCTGAAAGGTCTTGGCTGTATCCTCTGTCTCCAGGCAGGATCAAAAAAAGCCTGCCCTGCTGCTGCCAGATGTTTGTCTAACTTGATCTTTAAAATTTCCAATTAGTTGTGGATTTACTGGGTGGGCAGCAAAAAGGGGAATAAAGGGGCTTTAGATTAACTAGAAAGCTAGAAAACCTTCCAAACTATTAACCTAAATCTTCCTGGCCATCTAAGACCATTACTTGCCATCCTACAGATGACAGACACTGAACAGCAGCTACTTCATTCAGCAAAACCAGTCTGTCAACAGCTTCTCTGCTGAAGGCACCCACTGGAGAAAGAACATCCCAGCACCAAGGCACAACATACAAATGTCTCCTAGAGGTGACCAGCCACCACTTTCAAGCTGCAGGACTCACTCACTTAAAAAAAATAAAAAATAAAAAATAAATGTATATATATCCCAGCAGCAAATATTTCCTCCACCTTTTTGGGCTTCTTAGCCTTTCTTTGAAAGATCTCCAAACAGCAGCAGCTTTGGGCAACATGAAAAAATAACCAAACACACCAGGTAAGAATTCTATCACAAACACATTTTTTGTGCAAACACACCACCATTGACTGCTATTTCAAAGTTGCTTTTAGCCCCTCATTGCCCTGTGTAGCCAGCTATCACATCCTGCAGTGCATAGGGAGCATCTGAGAGCATCCTTCTTGCTGAGATAATGCTCCTACTAATGAGCTACAGCAGCATTTCTAGCACCAGTGGCTGCAAAGAGAAGATGGAAAGATAGATGGAGATGTATCAGACACTGCTGCATACAACTGCGAGCAAGAAATGCCAGCAGAATAAAACAGATTGCTCATTTAAACAAAGTTTGATTTGTTCAGTCTTGAGAAAAGAAGGTTCAGGGGAGACCTTATTAGCATGTTCCAGTATTTAAAGGGTGGCTACAGAGAAGACAGAGACTCCACTTTTACAAGCCACATGGAAACTATGAGGGATGATAGGTACAAGTCACTTCTGGAGAGATTCTAATTAGACCATAGATGAGAATTTCTCACAATGAGAACAGTCCCTGGAATTATGTCCCCAGGAGAGTGGTGGAGTCCTCAACACTGGACACTTCTAAGATTCAGCTGGCAGGGTGCTGAGCCATCTTGGCTAGGCTGTACTTTTGCTAACAAAGGTTGGAGCAGATGATCCTTGAGGGCCCTTCCAACCTTGGATTCTGTGATTCTATGAAAGTATTTAAGAGCTCTGCACAAGGGCATCTGTCCACACCATCACAGCCAACAGCTTGGTCTGCAAACATGGACCTCAATTAATGATTAAAGAAATATCAAATTAACTTGTTGGGCAAAGAAAAAAAAAATTAAAAAATCTTCTCCTACTTGTGAATAGAGTATTTTGGATTAAATCACCAGAGTTGTGCCAGACAGCTATCTCCAGGCAGAGATATGGCAGGACTTGCTTTTTGAAAAGGCACAGAGTTGATATAGAAGCACTTCTTAGACAAGCTCTAGAGCTCAACACATTGTCTGTAGGTGCCAAGTGTGCCCAGCATCTCCATGCTGGGTCCCCTCTACCGGTGCTGCTGAAGCCAAGGAGCTTCCTGGACTGAGTGATAAGCACTCTATGTCCATCCAGGCAGCAAGGAAACTACAGAGGAGCAAACTGCACAGTTCAAGCTGATTTCATCCCTCTTTGATTTGCACCAATGCCAATTAGAAACTGTTTTTGGAGAGAAACAATAAATCTTGTCACTGTGCCCCAGCCTCAAGTCCAGCAACTTGAGTGCAATTACCATGGGAGTGACTCTGATCTATGGTGCATTTCTCTCAGGCGAGATGGCAGGAGCTATCACTGCTCCCTCCATGGCACTCATCTGGAGAGGTCTCACTTCTGATTTTTAAGTGTTGTGCATCAAAACCTCCAGCTGAATAGTGGGAGCTGTGCCAACCACGAGCAATCAGATCCAAACTGCCTTAAATTGGGCAGAGAAAGGGTGGATTGGCTGGCAAAAGGGAAACAGCAGGACCTGTGCACCAGGGGGGAAAATCATTCTACATCCCAATAAATACCACTTCCCCATAAGCTTCTATCTGTCCACAGCCTTGTTTGTCAGTGTTAACTCTATGCCTGGCCAGGTCAGCTCTGCAGAGAGAGAAAAGGAGGAGAGGCAGGTCTGAACCACAGCACAGCAGATGTTGGGATGCAAAATGACACACTGTGCATGACCGACATCACCTTGGGGGATGCTGCTTATCAATGCACAGTGACCCACCTACCCAGGGACAGGGTCTCTCTGTGCTGAGACCTTTGCTTCACAGTAGGATGCAGACTGGGTGACATGGAGCAACTGCCTGCAGCTGGAGGATATGGGAAAAGGGATTGGCTGGAGACGAAGGGTGACTTGGGGCAACAGCTTGAGCTGGCTAAAACCATCAGGAGAGGCAATGAAGCCTTTACATTTTACAAAAGATAACGGTAGCCCCAGTGTTGGCTCCTGTATGGGGCAGCATGGCTTTGAGATTACTCAGTGCAGTGGTGCTGGAGCTGCTCAGAGCCCTCCAAATGACATGTCCTTCAATACAATCATATCTTGGGACTTTTTGGGCAGACCTGCAAAACCTTTAGGCTCAGGATCTATATAAAACATTATTTCAGCATGTTCCCTGGGTCTCAACAAGAATTTAGCACAGGGAATTAGTTATGGGAAACAGTATTTCGGAATTCACTGGATTTTTTTCTTACTAATTCAATAAAGCAATAATGATTGTCTGCTGAGAGCAAGTAATGGAATCCCAGAAGCCACTCAAAGACAGATGGCAGCAGCAGCATGGATGTTTGGGGATATTTCTCAAAGCACTCTCCAATTTGAAAGCCACAATCATATCATCTGGAAAATTATCATGGCAGATCAGAACATAAGGTAGAGTTTGTAAAACTAATTTCAGGGCAGTAGCTGGCCTGGCCCAGCAGCTCAGTACTGAACTGAATTTGGACTCTGGAAAAAAAAAAAAATCAGCATTCATGCCCCAAGTGTACCAAAGATCCCTTGGGCAGGTTGCTCAGAACTAGATGAAAGCAGCACATTTGGGTATCAGGGCTCAGTTTAATTGGGCTTCACCTTCTGAGGGGACCCTCCTCTGCCCCAGCACCACTGGTCTTGGATTAGCATGCTGTGCTCCACCTACCACTGAAGGTATTTGCTTTTATCAAAGCTTAAAACGTTTTGCAATATGTAGAGCAAGACCTGCCCATTGTGAGCAACAGAGAGTCAGGTAAAGTCAAGGACAAGCCTCTCTCCACAATAACTATGCTCAATGTTTCTGAGGAATCTAGAAATTCAAGTAATAACACTTTTCATCGGGTGCCCAGGGTAGTTTTAGCAGAGACCACTAGTTTTTAGCCAGACCTCCCCACTAGACTTGATATTTTATCTACTGGGCATCATACTTCACTCACACAGGGGGAAGGAGCAGCAGTCACTGCCTTTAAGGAGATCAGGAGGAACCTGTGATGTCTCCTTTGCAAGAAAGAAGCTGTGGTACATCTGAGAGCACAGAAGAGGCTAAGCAGAACCAGTGTGCAGCCCAGAGCCACAACTAAGCTGATTTTGGAGGAACCCCACAGCTGAGAAATTGCAGGGACACAGCCTTTACAGCTTCCCCCTCTGCCTCTGTCTTCAGGCATCAGGGTACTCTGCAATTAAGCGGCAGAGAGAACAATCCCAAGAATAAAATCCTAAGAGGAGTTCCACCCCTATAGCCAAGCCCTGCAGTGCCCCCAAGCCAGCATGTCCGGCTGGGTGCTGCACTATTTGTGCACCCCTGTACATCTGCATCCTTGGCAGGTTTTTAACAGGAAGTGCTTGCTGAGCCTGTGTTTCTCGCTAAGCTGAGTGACGTGCAGTGACAAGATCATCAGCTCTTTGGGGCCAAGGTTTCAAATAACTGCTGGCTTGTGGCAATTAAAACGGGCAGAGCACTGCCACCGACTCCAATGTCCTGGGCTGTGCTGATGCAAGCGCTGTCTGCAGTGCTCTGATAAGGATATTGGATGATTCAGAATAATCTGGGCTTTGCTTTATGAATGAGACCAAGCGTTTGTGTTTCCCTTTCTGCATAATGGGAATACTGTGTTGTGCTCATTAGCAGGGCAACAGAGCAGCCAGAGGTAGGTGGCATCCAAACTGCCTCTCCATAACACTGACAGGCACATCTGTTCTGCCCACCACTCGGGTCTCTTCCACAGAGGTGTGCAAATCAAGGGTCTGGTCAGCCTAACCCCATGGCTTGGGCACAGCAAGAGAATGACAGAGCAGGTTGGGACGGAGCAAAAAGCCAATTGCAATGTCTTCTTCCCATCTTGGAGGATTTTTGTGAGCTGTGACCCTGAAGTCACAGCCCAACAAGCAGTCAAGGCTTAATTATGATGCAGGAGATGGAAAAAATGGGCAGGAGAGGGGGCAGAGGATGTAGGGGAGGGACACACTGACCCTTCAGTCTTCAAAACTTACTTCCAGATGGTTTAGTGCCATGTCACATCCATGCCTGAACCCATTTTGACAAACCTTGAGTCCCACAGACCTGATGCATCACCTGCTACCATCCCTTGAAGACCACACCTCACCCTCTGGATTTCTCTATTGAGCCATTCCAACAACTTGACTTTGGTTTTACCTGAAGCAGAAAGCCAAGCCTATTTACAACATGAACCAAATCCAGAACCAAAACATCTCAACCCTTGTCTGTCCTTGATCAAAAGGTTTACAGCCTAAATAAAACAGCAGTTCAATCAGAATTAAAACAACCAGTTTTCATAGTGCAATTGGCAGACAAGGCCTGCCCAGGAGCACGGCTGCATATTACATGTCCAGTATGAGAAGCTGGGCATGACAGGAAAGTGAGGTCTGGGAGCAAGGCTGAGAGAGCTTGAATTAAAGTGGTGAGGAATACATCTGCAGGCATGTACTGCTGTCCCACAAACACCTAACTGCATTCACAGGGCTGTTTTCAGAAATCTCTGATACTCCTCAGTCTGCCACACTACATAAATTCCTTTTTAGCACCTAAATATGACCATGGCCAAGAGACAGACAAGAAGCAAGATGGTTTCTGGTGAGGAGAGCCCACACAACTCTACAAATAGCACCAGAGATGAGCTAAAATTCAGTTCAAAAGAGACGCTGCAAGATATCACCACCTCTGTCAAGCACTGCAATCTTTAAGGACCAGATGGACCTTGTATGTCATTACCAGCCAGGGTGGGAAGGGCCACATCACAGTGTGTCCTCCTGCACTAGGGATCTCTCACTGGGCACCCCTCTGCCACACTAAAGCCCCAGCCTCTGAGACTTCACTGTATGGATGCAGAGCAGGTGTTAGTGGGGAGCATCTGACACGTCCTGTTACAACCACCCTGCCCTCAGCTGCTTGTAGAAAGACAGTAAATAGGAACTAATTCAGCTAGGATGATCTCAATCCCTGTTGAGGCACTGAAAGCACTTGAGGTCTTCTCCTAAGTGCTCCCCAAAGGCAGCCCAGTCTTTTATCACCAAGCACACTCTACAAATAAGGCCATACAAGCAAGGATTATAAAGCCCCACACAACTGTTGCTCCCTAGGATAGCTTGTGTGCTGCAAGCAGGATGCAGAGGTACACTCAACAATGTAGGAAAACTCTGGGCGGCACTGGCATGTGCAAAATAGCTCCATCACCACCACAGCTGTAAATTATTTTATTCCTCTGCGTAAGGATGTCCAGGGGAGGCAACTGAAAGCAAACAGCAGACACTATGAGGCTTTCAAAAGCACAGTCAGCCTCTGACTCTGCACCCAGCTCTGCTTTGAAGAACTTGACAAGTGCTTCCAATGCTCATCAGCTTGCTCTTCTTTTACTGATAAAGTGATATGGGAGTTGAAAGCTAGATGAAAAGCACATCTCATCCAAGCAAACAGCTTGGCATAACTTAATGTACCAAGGGAAGGACGACGCGGGGCGGCAGTGGCTCAGCACGTGCAGCTTCTGGGCTTGGCATTTATCAAGTGGTGGAAGATGCCAAGAACAGCACAGGCTGCTTCCCATCTCTCAGGGGTATTCATCTTTATTTGCAGTTGGCTTTAATACCCCTCTTCACTGCAACATCACCCTGGCATGAGAGAAGCCCCACCCTCTCATCCTCTTGAAACAATTTAACATAGCAAAACGGACCCTTTCTTGTCCCTGTAGTTGTGTCCCTGCTGCCACAGCTCATCAGAGCCAGTCATCAGCAGAGAAGCCACCATGAGCTACACCAGCCCTCTTAGTTACCAGGGATCATTTAGCCAAGATATTTTTTGACATTTTCTGCAACTGAATTTTGCATTATTTGAATCATCTACACCGAGCGCAGCGAAAGGCGACATCCTGGGAAGAACAGCCAGAATTACTCATGAGCTTTTTCTGTTTTTTTGTTGGCTCCAACTTAAGCCACAATCTGTTGAACAGACAAGTCACACGTCGCTGCATTCAGCTGGGAGAAGCCCCTGCTTGGCCTCCAGCAAGGGTCCAAGAGGCAAACGAGTCATTTATATGCAGAAAGATTCAGTGAGTGCAAATATGCTACTCTCCAGCTTTATATTAGGTGCTTTATTCAGTGCTAATCACCCCGTTAAAAACAACATAGAGCTGAAATAAAAGAAAATAAAAGTCCAACCAAGAGATAAAAGCAACACCCTTCACTGCAACGTGGCAGATCCAGAATGAAATGAGGGCTAGGATACCTGGTGTAGGTAAAGAAGAAAAAAGAAAAAGAAGTGGAAGGCAATGGTGAAGAAGCACAAAAATGCAGGAAATACACACACATACAGCCTGCCTGTCCAGGGCAATAAATTCAAGATTTCTATCACTATTTTCTCACCATAAAAAGAGAGTATCTATAGCAATTCCAAAGAGCATCTTTTTAGTTCCTGACTCACAAGGTGCTCTTGAAGAGAGCTGTAGGGCTTCTTCAAGAGAGCCCATCCCCAGAAAGCACTGGTCCCAGGCAGCCCAAGGTGCAGATGTGAACCCCAAGTGCCAGGGAGAGGAGCTGCTCTAGGGCAGCACACCAGACAAGGCACCCCTGTCCTGATAGGTGAGTCTCAGAAGCATCCCAAAGAGCTGCATCCTTATGAAAAGCCTCAGCTCCTACAAACAGCATCATACACTGCGCGTATCAGTCGCTGCTGGCTGAAGCTCTGCTAAAGACAAAGAACAAATTGGACTAAAACTCCCATTTCTCTCCTATTATGCAGCCCTGTCCAATGGAAAATTTCTCCCAGATCTGCAACATACTGCTAACGACAGATTTATTTTTACAGCTGCATCATGAAGATGGATGATCTCAAAAGAGAAATCATCCTGAAATGGGCAAATTGAATCAGCAACTTGGTAGTAGTCTGGATGGATCTGGGGTGCAACATTGACACATACAGACACAAAGGGCTGCCTAACACCACAGCAGTACACAAATCCTGCCTGACAGAAGGCTTCCTCCATTTTGACCTGATCACAGGAGGAAAAAGACATGCCCCTGAACTTACTGAAGGGTACACAGAAGGGAGGACCAATGCTTACAGAGCCAGCACTCCACCCTTACCTCCCCAGCTACCTGCTCCTCTACCATGGCCACCATGAGCATGGGCAAAATCCCCCAGGGGATGCCAGATTGCAGAAACACTTATCGCTAAACATAACTCCACTCTAGGAGTTGCTTTTGGAGATCCATCATTTTTCAGATCATTCTTTAATGGGAGGGGAACCTGTAATCTCTAAATAGAGCCTTGTGCCTCTGCACAAGCACAAAAACACATCATCGAGATGTTGGCTGCACACATGCTGACGGCTGAGGCTGCTCCACAGCCCCACAAAGGAATAGCCAGCAAGGTCCCAACAGCAACAGAAAACCTTGGCTTTGCCATTCTCTATAAGAGGAGACCACATAACTATAATCTCACAAGACCTCCTCTGCTTTGCTCCCATTGCATAGAGCTGAATCAAAGATAGAGCTGATGTGCCCAGAAAAAACTTGGACACACGGGGAATGCCACAGCAGCATCGCCCCACAGCTTTTCAGTGAAAAGAAGGAGAGGACCTCTTTGGTTGTTTGAAAAGGCAGAGATAAACAAGGGAGATTGAATCTCTCAAAAATCATGTTTACTTATCTGTCAACTAGATGTCCTTTTTCATTCAGTTTTTCAGTGCTCACCCCTTGGTGTCCCCTGAGCTCACTGGACAGAGAGAGTCCCAGAAACCACCACATTAACAGCCAGGAATGACAGGGCAGCGTGTCAAAGCACAGCATATTGTAAAACATGTCTTCAAGCCACAAAATTACAAACCCATAAATCACAGTACTGCTCCAAGGACCCCAGGGCTACCCAGACCATGAGGGACCTGTGCCCTGCTACTCCCTACCAAATTGTTCCTGCAACTATTAGAACCCAGGGTAAAGCCAGTGATGCCAAGGGGGACTTTGCCTGACACAGTGGGGATTAGGGACCTGTAAATGTTTGGATGTTCCATGAAGGACATGCAGGAGATGAGATGGATGAGAGGAAGAGATTTGGGATTTACTACTATTAATAATGGCCATTGTTTTAACGTAGAACTGATAAACTCCCTGGCACTCCTAAGCATAGCCCTTGGCTTATGGGGTCACTGAACCAGTAGTCACTTGTCAGGCCAAAGCCTCATGAAGTGTAAATACTTCAGACTGGGCCCTTAATTTACAAAAATGGAACATTTTACTGAAAATGAGACACTAACACACTGCAAGGTATGAAACTGAGACAATGAAGTAAATGAGAAATGTGCTCATAGAAAAGCAGCATATGAATAACCCTCACCATGTCTGTGATGTTTGACCTTTACTGTTTTGGTTTTTGTTTTTTTTTTTAAAGTTATTTGCTAAAGGAATGAGGTGATGCTGTGCACAGGCACTGCTCCTGCTGGTAGAGCTGAGCTGAAGAAGGCTTGGGACCATCCCAAGGCCACACCCCAGCACTGCTGAGCCCCATTCTTAATGCCAGCAATGCTCTGCTGAGCCCTTTGTCACCCGCCCTGTTCCCCTTAATGCCACCTTGGCTCCACTTCACTGAAATTCTCTTACACCATTAAGCAGAAAAACATCTACTGTTAGGTTCTGATAGACAAATACAGCCCTATGCTGTACATTCATAGTTCTCCTATTTTATTCTCATCTCCCCAGCTGATGGTCTATTTTCCATTAAAACAATTTAAACATTTACCTTAAAACTTTAAATTTTTGTAGCACCTCTCCTCCCACTACAGATAACTCAAGAGGTGCTGAAAAGCTTTCCTCTTCTGAAAAATGACCCTGACTACTGCTGGGAAGCCAACTGGTGAGTTTTTAATCTGTGAGACTTTTTACGTTTCATTTGCCGAAGGTCTGTGATCAAAGCCTGGTGATGATCTTCCATGGCACAGAGCACACAGGGAACAGACTTATTCTCAAGTATTTTAAATATTCCATATTACCTTCTATTCATAATATAAAAAATACAAAGAAGCTCTTAAATCTCCTGAAGTAGAGATAAAAACATGGGCCAGGACTGCAGTTTAACATGTTTCACCACTTCATGAAGGCATAAATACAGAAAATGCATTCAAAATGGCTAGGAGACAAAAGCAGGGACTTAAAAAAAATAATTTGTCAAAGAATATACATGTATAAATATGCACCTTCTATTCAGGGTGAAAAAAAGCAGTCAGCTGCATCCATCTCAATACTTACAATACTGCATCCAATGAATATGATTTCAAATTAAAAAAAACCCAACACAATAGAAAAGTGAGGAAGAATGCAAACACCTTCTATAATCCTAAACAATTCCAAACAAACCTATTAATCAGCCAGACATTGTGAGTTTCATTTCTGCTCTAACTCAAGCACATATATGAATGCAGTGCCACTGCTTTTGATTAAAATCAAACCCAAGTTCTACAATGTTTCAGTTTGGCACTTAGGATGGGGAGGAACTGAATGGCAAAAAATTCAACCAATTTTAAGAGAACACTGAAGAATAGATTAATTTCTCAAATTAGCAATGTGCAGTGGCACTTTGAAATCCCAGAGAAACAGAAAAGATGCCTGCAGGTTACTCCTTATGATACCAAACAGAGCAAATCCAATCAGATGAATGTGCTGCAGGATCAGTCAGGTGAAAGCCATGGTAGCAGCATTACAACTTGAATGATGTATAAAAAGAGGATTTTCTAAACCTATTGTACTGGCTTGAAACTGAGCTACAACCCCCCAGAGGAGATAAGAACATTGCTGGTATGATCCTGTAGAACAAGCTGTCCACAAAAAGCCAAAAGACAACACAGACGAAAACGAGAAAAAACAGTTTTAATGAGGAATTAAAATACCTACTAGAACATTAGGGCTGCAATATTACATTTATAATAACACATATCCAGTCAAAAACTTATTTCCTACACAGAGTGTAAGCAAACTGTGACTTTACCATGCTACTTGATAACTTCTCATATTTAATTGTGCCACCATAGCTCCCTGCTTCACATTTGCCCTTGCTTAAAATAGCCACCTATGGGAAGAGCACTGACCTTCAGGAAAAAGTGAATGAATGAGGAAATTCCGAGATGAACAGAGGCGAGAATATTATTATCTACATGCAAAATGTTGAGTAACACCAACAGCAAACAGGAACTTCTGTTTGCCCAGTCTTGTGAAACAAGAATAAGCTGTTGCTCAAAGGAATAAAAAGACAGAATGAAAAAAAAACAAACCAAAACAAGTTGGGGTTTTTTTGTTCAGCAACCAATCAGCTCAAGATGCCAGAGGCCAACTGCTGCATCATGTTGGAAGTTCACTACTTGCCTTGAAGACAAAATGACCATCAAACCACATGAAAAGGAATAAATAAAATAGACAAAGAAAAATAATACTTCAAAGAAACGTGCATGCTTTTGAGCAGAAGGTGTCACCTGACTATCAAGTTAAGGTGCTTTGCTAGGAAGCAGAGTTAACTCCTCTGAAAAATCTGCTCTTGGCATTTGGACGTGGCAGGATGGAGCATGATGGGCTACAGCTCACACATTATTACTGCTATTTTATTTATATACGTATATATGTATAAAAAGCTATTTTATAGCTTATATATATATATATGAAAGACATCAAGCTGATATAAACACTTTATTTGCAAAACTGGTCTCTCAAAACGGTTTCAGAAATCCTCATGCCAAACAAGTACTGGAGTTCCCATCTTGCCACACCAGCAGTTTCTGTCAGCCCCACGGGCTGTGCAGGAGAGGATGTACCAAGAAAAAACACAAATTTGGTTTTCTTGGGTTAGGTTTTCTTAAAAAATGTGATATTTTTTGTTGATTTAACGCTTCTAGAGAACCTTGAAACCAGAAAGAGAAGTTCCAAATGTATATTTACTGCAGCACAAAGCAGAAACATCAACTATTCACATGAAAATATATTCCCAAGGAAATCCAAAAGGAAAAGACAACACCCCAAAGCACCTCATTAGCAATATTGTACAGCCACCCCACTGCAGCAGCTGGGGCTGAGGAACCAGGCTGGACAGATATTTTATCTTGTGAAAACAGTCAAGCAGTGGAGCAGGTGGGACCAACACATCCATCCTTGGGAGTTTCTGAGACTCAATGGGATAAAGCCTGGAGCTCCACCACCTGTTCTCTGCTTTGAGTGGAGATTGGACCAAATGACCTCAGGTGGTCCTTTCAACCCAGCTCCTACCATCAAGAAAGCAAGAGACTACTGATCAGCTTCCCATTAACCTTTCTTAGCACCACCAGACTGATTCAGATGCTCTCTATGGGATTCTGATATAGCAGCACAAGTCATGCCAAGGAAAGCAAGTCGCACTTCCACCACCACTGCTCCCACAGCCAGCCCATCACATGGGCTGTCAACACAAGCTGCAAACACTTCTCTTGGACAACTCTTCATCTCCCAGCTCCGTCAATGGCCTACTTACAAGTCATAAGGTTATTTGCTGTTGAAATGTGTATTAAAATCAGAACACAAAGGAACACCTGTTTTTTCTTCCTGGGTCCAATTTTTTTTTATTCAATACTCAAAAATGCTCCACAGTCAATCACATTTCAGAGGGCATAGAGATGTTGCAATGTGAAGAGACGACCAAGAGATGCTAAGCAGAAGCTTCATGAACACAGCACACATTTTAACTTGGGAATCTGCAAGACAGACACGGTGTAGAGAAAGTTCCCGGGGAAAGCCAGAGGAGACCAAATAGAAACCGAGCAATTGGTGCATTGCCACTGCCAGATCCAGCCTGCACATTCATTTCACACATCCCATGCCACAGCCCCACCATGAGGCATCAACTCTTCTCACCTCTCTCCTGCCATTGAGCATGATGCTGTCTGAACCCCAGCCACCACCAGAACTTGGTCACCTGGGATGAGTCAGGGTCAAAGATGCTCAACACCTTGGGGTTGCCAGCAACCCTTCTGCTCCTCTCAAAATGTTGAGTCCTAGGGTAACAGCAACTGGAACTCCCTGGTGATCTGCCATTCCCTTTGACTAATTCACCTCCCCTGTCTCGTTAAAGCTCTCATTATCACAATCATCCCCTAATAAGCCACCAGAGCCCTTGCTCTTGGTCAATACTTTGCAGCTTCCAAAAGCAAAGATGCAACTTTTGTTCTTAGAGAAAGCAAGACTATTTCTTCAAAAATCTTGGCGGTGGCAGCCACCTCAATACCCACCCAAACCAGCCAGGAAGGCTGCCTGAGGAAGAGGAGACATTACCTGGGTGAGGTGTGGGTTGGGGTTGAAGCCACACTGGTTGCAGACTTTGCTGTGACACTGAGTGCAGGTGTTGAAGTTCGGCTGGCCAGGGGAGGAGGTGAGCTCAGTCGTCTTGCAGATGGGGCAGAGCGTGCTGCTGGGGAGGGGAGCGATCTGTGGGACCGAGTAGGGAGAGGTAGGGGTGCTGCCCCGGTCTGGCGACACTGAGGGGGACCTCCCCGAGCCCTGGCTCCTGGCATCCACCTGCAGCATCCTCCGTGATCCCTCCGCTGGTGGTCCGGGCTGGCCCCGGCCCCTCATCTCCCGGGGGCTCTGGGAGCTGGGCACAGTCTGTGCGAGGGAGGGGGCTGCCGACCGCTGGCCCACAGCCTGGTCCAGCTGCTCCGGTCTCCTCAGTGTGCTGAAACACCATTAAAAATACATATAATAAGCCCAAGTTTAGCACATTCAAACGATGCTAGTCAATGTAGAAAACATCTAAAGCATGTTCTCTGACCCCAAAGCCCCAGCTCAGCCAAGCAGACACAGTGAAACCATGCTACAAACCAGGGAAATTGTTCTGTGTTGGCAGGAGGATACACTTCATGAAATGAGGCACAAGTTCAGTTTTCTCTTATGTAACCCAGCAGCAGAGATTTAATTGAATTATTTGGTGTACTCTGAGTTGAACTTTAGTTGGAAAGTTGCACATAAAATGTGAATGAGAAGTTTGGGGCAGCTCAGCCTCCTGTCAGCCTAGGGCTCTATGTTGTCACTTCTCCAGCACAAACCAGTGCTCAGAGAGAAGCAGCAGCAATTCCAGTTTGAATACTGTGAGGCCCTTTCTCCAGGGAGACAGCCAATGCACATTAAACCATCTTCTTACAACCTACTTTTATGAGTTGCTGTGAAACAAGGAGACTGCAAAGAGCCTGACTGATTGAAAACCCCTCCAGAAGTCTAGAGGAATCAAAACTATTTATACTTGACTGTCAAGCTGCCCCTGAGCAAGTCACAGGTGAAAGTGACTGAGTTTTTGTTTCCCAGAGGCCATTGTAGTGGGAAATTAAGAGAGAAGACAGCCACTCTGCTTTAGTAATTTTTACTGAGGTGAGTACAGGGGCTTGTGTGGACCGGCTGCCCCCCAACTGAACCTTCTTCTGGATGATGTAAGCCTTGGTTGGGCAGAAAACCAGCTGGGATGCATCAGGTTTCCAGGACAGGGCTATGAAACCTCCTTGTGAAACCTCAACTACCCAGAAGGAGCAATCCTGAGGTTGGCATTGTACCCGTGCTGGCCAGGCAGCAGTCCCATAGTCTGTGTAGGGTGCTCAGCACCCTTAGCTCAGTGTGTGATCCCCGTTCGGTAGCATGGCACAAGATTCCCCACACTCCACCTCCCACAGTACTTCAGCACAAGGTACCCTGCAGCGTGCTGCTGACAGACTACAAGTGCATGGAAATGAATCTGTGATGGAAGATCTTAATCTAATTACAGACTAATTTGGTGCACATGCTTATCAGTAATGGCCACAAATATTTCTCAAAAAGGCAGAAGCGCTCCTGCCCTCGCTACCTGTGATCTACAGCTGTTTAAGGAAACATATTACTGAGAATCTCAACTTCAATAAATTGTTGATTTACCCAAGTAGGATCTGACCTTATAAAGGTTTTAAAAGGGAACTTAAATGCATAAAACTAATGAAATTCAAAGTGCACGTAGCCACAGTAATAGAAAGTCGGATGAAAATAAATATTAAAATAGCACTATGGGAATACTTCTCAGCTGCAGATTGAAACCCACTTCTCTGGAGGAGGAACTACACAGTAATAAGAAAGCAAAGCAATAAGGGAGTAACTGATCTGCTCCAGACTAAAGAGAAAACCACACCTGGCCCTGCAGCAAGACACCTGCAATAAGTGTGTTTAACAGGGTGGGAGTTCAGAACTGAGATTTACCTCCCGATGCCAAGAGCTGCAAAGCTACTGCTTCATAAGACATGCAGAATCCAGACCTGATAATGGGAGAGCTCAGTCCCAGATACCTGTCATTTTTCTGCCAGTTGCCAGAGGAGGAGAAAGAGCGAGGCAGAAACAATTTCCTTCACCAAAATTCCAAGATCCCTTTATTTATTGATTTACAGCTCTTTTTATACCCTTTTAACTTGATGGTAACTGGACAAGAAATCAGCCACCCCCTGGGGTGATTGGCTGGGGTGCCACAACACCCATAGTCAAGACATCTTTCTACTGTTTTACAAACAAATGCCAGCAAGGTCACAGCTTGGTGAGAACCTTCACTTTCCCACAGGAAGGAAAATTCCTTTGCTGTAGCATTCTAACACCCACAGACACCAGCAAAAAGTACTGTCAGAAAGCAAAAAGCATTTTCTCCTCTTAAATTCAATTCTTATGAAAACAGCATTTATGGATTCGAATACATACTACCCTGCTCTCCCAGCCTGGGACAGGGCTCCTTCCCAGCTCCTTCATTCTTTCAGGGGCAAAAAATCCCATGCACCATCTCCATCCCACTCCCAGCAGCACTTTCAGTCTGTGCACTTATATTATCACTGCATTTATTTATTTTATAATTGTCCGAGGTGCCTCGGTCATCCCATAATACAGGCTGAGCTGTCTCTCACTCACCATGAAATTTTAAGAGCAGAAAGAATCATCTGGCCTGTCAAACACAGTAACTAAATACAGGAGAGATGCCCCAGGAAAGAACAGGAGAGTAGTCATATGGAATCAGACACAGGCCCACGCTTGTTGCATCTTTTGCTAGGATGCTCCAGTGTCTGTATGTCTTGTACTGTCCTGGTTTGAGCTAGAAACTAACTAGCAGAACTAACTCTGTTCCATGATTTTACTTTTCAGCTGTCTCTTCTAAGTGACTACACTTTCTGAAGTGAATGGCAGCTTTTTGCATCTGTGGACCTTTTTTTATTGTTGTTACACAATTGCAAACTTCAGCTCATCCACTTACTTCATTACTACCTTCATTATCACTGCCAAAAATATTAACTAGAATTGGGCTGTTAAGTGGTTCCAAGGGAAGACCCCCTCAATGTCACTAGATTGTTCATTAACAAATTAAATTTAATTAAATCTCATTAAATTGAGATGTCTTAATAAGGCAGGATTTCACCTGTTTGATGAGGGATGTATTGATTTTGCACCACCCTAATTGTTGAATTAGAAATATTGTGTGACACTCAATCAAATATCTCTGCAGGGTTCAAATTCATCAGCATTCTCACCGTTACCAGCAGCGTTAGAATTCTGTCCAAGTAAGGAATATGAAGAGTGTTTGACTAAGCTTATTAATAATTATGCTATCGAGGTTTCCATTTTTTACATTCTGTCTATTAATGCTTTATCAAGAGAAGGTCAGGCAGGCACATCTATTAATCTGCCTGCAGCCACCAGCAGATTGGGCAGCTCGGAAGATGCCATTTTCTTCCTTTTTTTTTTTTATTTTTAAATTGAAAAATGATGGCTTGCTTCTTACTTTCCAAAACTCCCTCCATTTTCCAGCATAAAGTCATCATGGTGTCAGAATGAGCTACAACCAGCATCTTGCTCTGGTTGAGCCCAGCCAGCCCAGGCAATGCCCACCATCAACCCTCTGCTCTTCCACCTCCTGTCCAACCTCCTCCAAGTTTGTTGGAGCTGAACTCTGACAGCCCTTTGACCACATGGCATTGAACCTGCCACAGAAGCCCACAGCACCTTGCTCAGCTTTCCACAGAGAGGAGTATGGCATTTCACCATCCAGACATATGTGGGGTACCATGGGCCTGCACTATCAGAAGCCTGGGTTTCAATCCTAGCTCTGAAGCACACTCATGCCACCTCTCTGACCTACCCTAGGCAGTGAAAAATGCATCTGCCCATCTCCAAAACATGCACAAAATTTAACCCTCAGCTCTGTGAGAGAGGAGGCTAAACAGCAAGGTTGCTTGCCACGTGGTCCAAAGCTAAAAATCACCCTCAGAGATTCATCTGTACTCAGGTCTGCTTCTCTGTCAGATGCTTCTTCTGATTCAAAGGGCACAGAACTTCCCTTGTTCCACTCTGGAACACGCACAGATATGAAAATCAGCCTTTCTATATATGGCTGGTGCAAATGTCCTGGCAGGCTGAGAGGAGATGGAGAAGGACTAGGAAGGAAGGACTGACTGACAGGATCAGAAACATAATGAAAAGCAAAGGTCAAAGCCGTTCTACACAAAACAGCTCAGCAGTGTAAGATGTCACAAGCAGCTTGAATTTTTTATACCTGATTTTTTACCTTCCATAAAAATGATGGGTTTTCATTAAAATAACAAGAATTGGGAAGGCTTTAAAAACAAACTCCTATTTACATCCAAAACAAATGCTAAGACTGCTGATTAATGTTTAATCTCAGAAAGAAATGATTTGTCATACACCTAAATTTTGACAGTGTGGCAGTGCCAGTGAAAAGGTGGCAGCAGCTTTAGGAGAGATGAAAGCAATACAGTGACACAGGACTGCTTTACAATCCCACACCAGTAAATTGCTACAGCCTCCTTCTTTGGGAATTCCTAGGTAACACCAGGGCCTGTAGAAGGCAATTGGTGTGATTTAACTCAACTAGGTACCTTGGTGCCAGTAAATTTTACAGACAAGACCCAGGCTTGGAGCCAGAATCCCAGATGATGGGTCAATGGGTCCTCCTTGCACAAGATGCTAATTTGGGAGAAGCAACCATCATAAGGTAAATGCCAACGCCATTAACATCTTAGCTATAAAATCAAGTAATCATGGTATTATTATTAAAAAAAACCCACTAAAACAACAAAAACAACCTAAATGCATGGCTGGTAATGCAAGACTGAGGTCTTCAGATTTGGTATATAGTAAAGAGGCAGTTCTCCTAATTTATTGGTTTTCTCCCGGTTTCATGTTCCCTGCTTGGATATAGCAGCCACACCCATCAGCTCAGCTGCCACCAAACTCCCAGCAAAGTTCACATCCACGAGAGCTTGGCATTTTTGGTCCAAGTAAATCCTTTGGGAACTGCAGCCCTTTTATGCAACTGGGAAACATGGATTGAATCTCCTTCTCTGCCTGGTGCCAACTGAAATGGGCAATTCACTCTCGCCCTGCTTGCTGAGCAACTGTTGTAATTACTGCATTATAGCATGTAAAAACAACATGAAAACAAATGGTACCATCATCATCATTTTCCAAAAAGCATGCCCTATTCAGGCCTTCCAAAGAAGAGCTGGGTTTGCCCATGGAAGGGAGCTCCTAACTTCACAGTAGTATCAAAATTAATAAGCAAAACAAGGACAAGCAAGTCTTTTCTGTCAGTAGAAAAAAAAAGGAAAACAGCTGACTGCTTACCTGCAGTAAAAGCAAGGGTATGAGAAGCAAACAAATCAAGACAAAGCATGAGTTGTAGATGTTCACACCCAAAAGAGGGAGGCTGGGTTAATGAAGAAGAATTAGAGCTGCTCAGCTACGAGCAGAGATTTGACCTACTTGGTTCAACTGAATCCTGATGTGAACATCCACATGACTGATTTTAAGAATCACTGACTATAACCTATTTATAAAAAAATAATAAAAAAAACCCAACGTAGATAGAACTGGTTTGACTCAGAAAACCAATTCCTAACACTTATGGTTTGGCACAGAAACTGCATGAGATATTATCAAATATTAGCTGTTAGACACTGCCTGTCAGCCAGTCAGACTAGAAAATAGGACATGCAACCTTTTAATAAACAAACAGAAAAAGAGGTGTCTGATGTGGAGGGCCTCCAGTTTCAGCTACATTCACTGAAAATCTCACATCAAAAAGTGATGTGTGATGCTAAAACACCCACCAAGCTTGGGAGCTTTATCGGTGGCAGCTTTATGAAAGTGCTATATCCAACACAGGGAAAACCTGTATCAGACTCCGCTTTGACAAAAAAAAAAAAAAAAAAAAAAAAAAAAAAAAAAAAAA
>VYZU01077565.1:39830-78542 GCA_013401355.1 Ceyx cyanopectus
AAAAAAAAAGAAGCAGTTACAGAATTAAATATCAGCACCTGCTTAAATCCAATTTACACTGACTTAATTACATTTATGTCCATGAAGAAAGAGATTCACGATGTAACCGTGTGCTGGATGGTTGAAAACCAGTGAATGCCACACATCTGAAAACAGAAAATATGAAATGTGACTAGAAACTGCCAGGGAATATTTTATTAGATGGCAACAGAAGTGCTCCTGTGAAAGGCCATAGTGTTTAATGACTGGCTTTTGTGAGCAGTGGAAAAAACCCTGTTCTCCTGCAGCTTAGTGCTCTAGGGCTGCTTTATCCCCGCCAAATAAGATGCAGCTTCTCTCAGGCATTTTCCCCATGACTGAGGCATCCTTAATGTGCATTTCCTGATGCTGAATAGTAGATATGAGCTCCTGCTCAAGGCTTTCACTCAGTCTGGGCAATCACCCCAGTCCCTAACCTCCACCCACATACCTGCTCTCATAAATATAGAGGAGCATGATGTCCTCAAGTCCTCTGTCTTCCTCTTAAACTCCACTGGGGCTGGGGCTGCCAGGCAGGTGGTGATATAAGCCACTTGTACTTAATCCATCAGATGGACGACCTTCCCCAGAGGAACCGTGTCCCATCACAGTGCTGCCGTGGAGCAAGCAGCACCACAATGCAAGGCGTGCCACCTTCCTCCTCCAGCACCTGCTTTTGCAGGAGGTAATACAGCACAGCTGCCAGCTTTTCCCTTTGTTTGTAATGCAGAGGTCTGCACGATCCATGGAAAGGTAACAAAAAACGGAAGTTTTCCAGTTCACATCCATGTTATAGGTGTGTGACTCAGTATACTGCAAAGTCAAGATTAGGAAAAGTCCATCACAAACCTGTTACTCTGCATCTTATTAGCATCACATATTGTTCACCTGAGAATCAGCACCAGGCTAATGCACCAACATCACTCATACCGCTGTATGAAGCATGATTGTTGAAAAGCATGTCGTCTTATTAGCTGAATTCTATGTATTGAAAGTGGGTTTATGACTGATTTAAGTTCTAAATAAACATTTATATGCATATTTTCATTCCCGTGTGCTGCCGTTTTGTGTTTGTGAATCATTATCAATTGCAGTTGGACTAAATGACTGTCGCAGGTCCTTCCACCTCTCCTCAGTTTGCTGTGTGGCAAATAAATACTTAATTTACACCTAACTTGGACCTGGTTGAGCTAAGAGCAATTTCTGGTAGGGAACTTCACAACACAAAACCAGAGCAAGGGCTGCTCATACCCACCAGCCCAGCACCCCCAAACTTCTCTCCAGAAAGTCCCACAGTGACACTTTCAGGGCAGCTGAAATGGGGATAAATGTCCCCAGAAGTCACAGTGAGCTGTGGGCCACAGCTGTTGCCTCAGTCTGATTTCCACCTGCCTATTTGATGTGTGGCCTCTGTATCCATCCCCAGTCCAACCAATGGCTGTGAGCGAGTCATTTATGCATGTTAAAAATAATATAATTTATAAAGAGCCATGACAATCTTAAAAATACTGTGGACATCAGAAAGGAGAAGTATGATGGGTAGAGAACCCCAGCAGAGGAGCAACCACTCCCCCTCACCTCTTTCTGCTTACACCTTATAACTGAGCTCTAGCAATGAAACGGTGAAAGAGACGATGGCGACACTCACATTAAACTAAAGAACTTTGTCCTAGTAAAGCTAACAGCATGAATTACTGTTTATGAAATGCCAGCAAAGCCAAAGGATAAACCATGGCGTGACACTAGGAATTTTTATGGCATATGGCTCAGGAATGCTTATATTGTAAATCTATTATTATAACCACCCCTCTCACACCTCAGGAGTCTCTCCAATTTTAATTGGCACAATTCCTTGTTTAGGTTGCTGAAAAAAGCACACAAATAGACATGATTACTAAAATATTTATATTTAAATGGGGAAAAAAAAATCTAAACATTTCTGTAAGTTGTTACAAAGAAGGCAGAAGGTTAAGAAAAGGAAGTTTCCATAGCCTCTGTTAGCATATCAGGGCCTCAGGTAAAGCGTAAACTAGAAAGAAAGGCTTTAAGACATGTCCATGACAAGGAAATACAATTAGAGTGGAGCAAATAAGGCTATGGGAGTAAAAGCAAATCCTTCAATAAGCAAAAACTCTATCTAGATGAAAAGAAAAAAGAAACCACCAAATTTTGGCAAATTAAATTTTAAAACATAATAAAGAATTAAAAAAAAAAAAAAAAAAATATCCCTGAAGAAACAAGTCATAAATTGAGGAAAAAAATTTCTACAACTTTCGAAACAGGAGATCTGCCAAAGAATATGGAGAATTCAAAGAGGATCAAAACAAGAGTAATATTTAAGGAATGCAAAACTGGAAAAGAAAAGATAATTCCAACATTTGTCATGCTGATTGCTAAAGAGAAATTTATGAAGGTTTTCACACTAGAACCTTTTCACATACAGGACTGGTCTGAAAAATCATCTCAGTAGGAGAAATATTAGGATAAAAACCTAAAAAGAAGGAAAAAAAGAAGTAAAAGATGGCAAAATAAGGGGAAATGTTGGGTTAATAACTGATCACAGTTTAGGTGGCCAAGGACAGAGGTAGATGGTCAGGTTTTTACATGTAGAGTTGCAGGACCCTGCCAGGGTATATTGGGATATATTCACAAATGACCTGAGAAGGAAGGGAATAATGAAGGGACAAGTTTGCTGAGCCATACAAATTTATTCAGAGTATTCAAAGCTGAAACTGAATGCAAAGCGCTTTAGAAGGCTCTCCTGAAATGGGCATCTCAAAACACCTTGGCAGGTGAAATCCAAGGTCAAGAAGTGCAGAGTAACGCACAGAAGATAAGACAAACATAGCCATGCGTAGTGATGGGCTCTAAATGAGATATTGCTGCTCTGCAAAGAGTTCTTCAAGCCATTTTGGACAGTTCTCAGAAAATGTCAATTTAATGCTCATCAACAAATATAGAACAATCTACAAAAAAACAAACAATTAAGTTATTTTGGGAAAAATGCATTCTGGAAAGCAATTCAAAGAGAAAAGAAGAGGCAGCTTGTTCCCTTGACTTGCTTCTGGCTTTTTTCCCCCCCGAGAGAATGGCACAAAGGTCTGGTTTTGCAAGGCTCCCTTTAGAGGTTTAGGCTCCTCCAGTGCAGGAGTAGGAGGGATTTCTGCAGCTGTTGGCTTGCTGTAGGCAACTGCTCTGATGTGAGAGCTGTTTGCTGCTGGTGGGTAAAAAAGGGGTCAAGCCCAGGGGTTTGGCTCCACCAGGACAGCATTCACTGTCCTGTCCACACCACCCCCAGGTCCCTGTGCTTCTATGAAACCTCCAGCAGCAAGAGGCTGGTATTTGACCATTAAGAAGCTGGGAAGAAGACTGCAGGGCTTCTTTTTTAGGATGAGTTCCACCCATGCTCCAAAATTAAAAGCTGATGCAAAAAAAAATAAAAATTATTATCCATCTCCGTGACAGCTTGAGTCAAGCAAACTCATCCCCGAATGAGGAACAACACTTATTCCAGGCATTAAAAAAATAGGGAGATCTACCAGAAAGAGAAGTGCTGTTAAAAAAGAGGCAGTAATGACATACCAGAAAGAAACTGGCTTGTATTTTTAGAAAAAGGAAAGAAAAACACTGTTAAAACAGCAATTTTCAGGAGAGGCAATCAGACTACTGTACTGCAGAGAGACAAACAGATCCTGTGACTGCAGCGAGTGGCAGCAGAAAAATCCTGACTTTGCACCCCTATTTGTCTGAACCTGGGCAAATGAAATATGAGACCTAATATTAATTTATTTTTGTTTTAATCAGTGAAGAATTGCAGCATTTTTATCCATCCTGCCATTGTGTTTTTGCACCTCACAGTATCTTGGCCATCTCATAACTGCCCCTCTAACTTTTCCCCAAGCCATTTAGGTATTTAATCTGTTTTTGTGATTGTCTCAGGTTACCAGGAGAGCTGACATCTGAGGTGTGCAAGAGTAATCAAAAGAAGATCATTTGCTCAGCAACTGAGGAAAGAGGGATCAACTCGTTCTCCCTGAAGAGCTCCAAGTACTGTGCACATTAGAGGGACACAAGGCAAAACTGATAACCCCCCCCTCTTCCCTGCAAGGAGGACAGCTTCATGTCCAACATAGCCAGAGGCTATTTAATGAGAACTTCACATCAAATTGTGTTTGCCAGAAACATTTCTCACCTGCAGAGGTTTCTCCATCCCTGACATTCTCCATACCAGCACACAAGGTCCAATAACATCTATTATTGGATGCAAGATAGTGGTTGCAAGTGTCTGATGGGGACACTGCCCTAGAGATCAATACAGTCACAGTAACACAGGATGTCAGGGGTTGGAAGGGATCATGGAGATCTTTGAGTCCAACCTCCCTGCCAGAGCAGGACCATATATTACAGTCTAATCTAGCATAGGTCACACAGGAACACATCTGGGTAGGTCTTGAAAATCTCCAGAGGAGACTCCACAACCTCTCTGGGGAGCCTGTTCCAGGGCTCTGTGACCCTTACTGTAATGAAGTTCTTCCTCACATTGAGGTAGAACATCCTGGGCTCCAGCTTCCATCCATTTCCCCTTGTCCTGTCACAGGGCACAAGTGAGAAGAGACTGCCCCCCTCCTCCTGACACTCAGCCCTCACATATTTATAAACATTTATTAAACCCCCTCTCAGTCTTCTCCAGACTAAAGAGCTCCAGCTTTCTCAGCCTTTCCTCACGTTCCAGTCCCTTAATCATCCTTGTAGCACTCTGTTGGACTCTCTCAAGTAGATCCTTGACCCTCTGGAGCTGGGGGGCCCAGAACTGGATGCAATATTCCAGGTGGTCTCACCAGGGCAGAGTAGAGGAGGAGCAGAACCTCTCTTGATCTTCTGGACACACTCCTCCTAATGCACCCCAGGATACCATTGGCCTCCCTGGCCACCAGGGCACACTGCTGTCCCATAGAGAGCTTGTTGTCCACCAGGACTCCCAGGTCTTTCTCCATGGGGCTACTCTCTAGCAGATACCTCCCAACCTGTGCTGGTATAATTTATTATTCCTTCCCAGATGCAGGACTCTGCACTTGTCCTTGTAAAACCTCATTAAGTTCTTCTGTGCCCTGCTCTCCAGTCTGTCCAAGTGTCACTGAGTGGCCGCACAGCCCTCAGGTGGATCAGCTGACATCTGAAGTTCTCTGAGGTACCTTGTCCCCACATGCAATTCCCTGCCACACATACCTCAGACCAGAACATTTGTCCCCAAAGAGACTGACACATCTACATATTTGACGTTATCTGTCTTCATGGTCCCATTGAAAGGGTAAACTTGGAAGAAATGGAAGTAGGCAAAAATTTAAGGCTGAAAAGTTTACCTAATAAGTGAAACAGATTTTAGATACATTGATAAGCAAAGGAATTCCTACCCAAAGCAGCTTATTGATTTTGTTTGCATATTCCAAAGAAAAATAAAAGCACAATTATTTGTTAACTCAGAATGTTTGGGATTGTATCTTTAATTAATAATACATCAAAATTAAGTTGATAATTATCAACAAGGGTTGGATGAAACCATGTCGTGTAGACATCAGGAATCATATCCTAACCTGTTAGCCAGTGCAGCTACAACATACTTCAGGATCAGAAATGCAGATGAAGTATGAAAAGGATGACTAAGGAAATACTTCTTTAGAGGTTTCTCCCAGAGTGATGTTTCTGGATACTTTATTTTTGCCAGTTAAGGTAGTCAATGGCATACAACATAGTAATACAAACCACCTTCTCCACTCAAAAAAGAACCCATGTAGTGCAACCAGTCAAAGCCCAGAATCACAGAATGGTTTGGTTTGGAAGGGACCTTTACAAGTCATCTAGTCCAACCTGCAGTGAGCAGGGACAGCTTCAATAGTTTGAATAGTTGCTCAGAGCCCCAGCCAACCTCATCTGGAATGTTTCCAGGGATAGGGCACTGACCACCTCTCTGGGCAACCTGGGCCAGGGTCTCACCACCCTCAGCATAAACAATTTCTTCCTTATATCTAGTCTAAATCTCCCCTCACTTAGCTTAAAACCATCAGCCCGTCCTGTCACAACAGGCCCTGCTAAAAAGTCTGTCCTCATCTTTCTGACAGGCCCTTTTAGGTACTGGAAGGCCACAGTAAGGTCTCCCTGGAACCTTCTCTTCTCCAGGCTGAACAATCCCAGCTCTCAATGTGGCCTCACAGCAGAGGGGTTTCAGCCCTCAGATCATTGCTGTGACCTCCTGTGGCCCTACTTCAACAGGTCCCTGTCTCTCCAATGCTGAGGTCTCCAGAGCTGTGGGGGAGGAGGGATCTAATCTAACAAAGTGGTTTCATGGGCTTTATGTGCTCTGACAATTACACCCACAGAAGGTTCAAAGGGCAGCAAGGACCACACAGCCCTCTACCGTGGAGCCCAAGGTGGTAGGATCTCACCCAAGGAGAAGAGTGCAGGCTGGGAATGTGCTTGCAGGAACAACAGACTCAAAGATCTCTATATACATGGAAACAGCCTCTTTTCCTTGTGTGCTGCTCAGCTACAGGATTCCCAAGCAAACATCCACAACAACTTTCAAACAGCGATAAAAAGACAAGGCTTGGAAATTTCTGCTCCTTGGGACTACAGAGCTGCCTTAATTGCAAGGGGACAGTCAGGGTTGATGCTGAGCAGCAGAGACCAATTTACAGAGATGTAAGCAGAGCCCAGCATCACCTCCTCACGTACACCAGCGTCAGGAGTGTTTACAAAGAGCTAGGGATGCTGCCTGGCCCCGACACAATGTGCTCCAGCACTATCTGCTGCAGACATCTCGCAACCTTATATCAGAACGGACACAGTCCACAGATGTGTTTTGGGAGATGCCTGATAGCAGCTTCCTCAACCTCCTAAGGAACATTCCCAGCAGAGGAGAAGAGGAGAGTGGAGAAGGTCCCTCAAGGGCAGCAATCCAAAGGACCCCTACCAAAACCTGCTCATTCCTTGCTCAGATGACCATGCAGTTTTCCTGTCAATAACACTCCTGCTCAGTCCATCAAGTTATCTTCCTGCAAACAGGTAAAAAGAAACCTAAAAGATGGTGGCTTACCAGCAGTGGGCAGAAGATGCAATTCAAAGGAGGCATAGGAAAGATCTATGCACTTCAAGGACAACATGTGGTTCGATGCATCCTATTGCTGGTCTTAGAAGGTCTATATTAATGGGTTGCAAACATGGAGCCTCACAACGAGCTCCCAGACTGGGAGTCAATAACACAACAGAAGTTATCATAGACAAAGTACTGAAAAAGCACACTGCAAAATTACAGTCATAGAATCAATCATTTAGTTTGTAAAGGACCTTTAAAACCGTTGAGTCCAGCCATTAACCCAGCACTGCCAAGTCCACCACTAAACCATATCCCTTAGTGCCACATCTACACAGCTTTTCAGTAACCCCAGAGGCATGACTCAACTGCTTCCCTGGGCTGCCTGCAAAACTATTACTCCATCCTGCAGACTTGGAGGTTATTGCCAAGCAAGAGCATAGTTTAGACTGGGACCACCTCAGGTACTTAAGTTAGCTAGATCAAATCCAGCCTGACCACAGCAACATGTACTAGCACAGCATTGCCCAACTGCAGCACTGGCATACTGGAGAGGCTTCAAACAACCAGTGTGTACTCTGGCAGTTAAATGGGAGTTTAGTGTTTGAAACAAAACACAAACACACACACANCATCTGAAGTTCTCTGAGGTACCTTGTCCCCACATGCAATTCCCTGCCACACATACCTCAGACCAGAACATTTGTCCCCAAAGAGACTGACACATCTACATATTTGACGTTATCTGTCTTCATGGTCCCATTGAAAGGGTAAACTTGGAAGAAATGGAAGTAGGCAAAAATTTAAGGCTGAAAAGTTTACCTAATAAGTGAAACAGATTTTAGATACATTGATAAGCAAAGGAATTCCTACCCAAAGCAGCTTATTGATTTTGTTTGCATATTCCAAAGAAAAATAAAAGCACAATTATTTGTTAACTCAGAATGTTTGGGATTGTATCTTTAATTAATAATACATCAAAATTAAGTTGATAATTATCAACAAGGGTTGGATGAAACCATGTCGTGTAGACATCAGGAATCATATCCTAACCTGTTAGCCAGTGCAGCTACAACATACTTCAGGATCAGAAATGCAGATGAAGTATGAAAAGGATGACTAAGGAAATACTTCTTTAGAGGTTTCTCCCAGAGTGATGTTTCTGGATACTTTATTTTTGCCAGTTAAGGTAGTCAATGGCATACAACATAGTAATACAAACCACCTTCTCCACTCAAAAAAGAACCCATGTAGTGCAACCAGTCAAAGCCCAGAATCACAGAATGGTTTGGTTTGGAAGGGACCTTTACAAGTCATCTAGTCCAACCTGCAGTGAGCAGGGACAGCTTCAATAGTTTGAATAGTTGCTCAGAGCCCCAGCCAACCTCATCTGGAATGTTTCCAGGGATAGGGCACTGACCACCTCTCTGGGCAACCTGGGCCAGGGTCTCACCACCCTCAGCATAAACAATTTCTTCCTTATATCTAGTCTAAATCTCCCCTCACTTAGCTTAAAACCATCAGCCCGTCCTGTCACAACAGGCCCTGCTAAAAAGTCTGTCCTCATCTTTCTGACAGGCCCTTTTAGGTACTGGAAGGCCACAGTAAGGTCTCCCTGGAACCTTCTCTTCTCCAGGCTGAACAATCCCAGCTCTCAATGTGGCCTCACAGCAGAGGGGTTTCAGCCCTCAGATCATTGCTGTGACCTCCTGTGGCCCTACTTCAACAGGTCCCTGTCTCTCCAATGCTGAGGTCTCCAGAGCTGTGGGGGAGGAGGGATCTAATCTAACAAAGTGGTTTCATGGGCTTTATGTGCTCTGACAATTACACCCACAGAAGGTTCAAAGGGCAGCAAGGACCACACNGGTAGGAGTGTGAGAAGACAGGCAGATGATGGAAAGCTTCAGGGCTGAGCTTTGCCTGATTGCTGTGAGCCAGAGATGAAGCTTTAGGGTTGTCTGCTGCTGTATAAGACTGACAGATCAGGGTTTTGAAGTGTGAGAAGACACTGCTGAGGTGCCTGGAGTGAAAATGGTTCCTGCTTCTGGATACTAGTAAGTCCGTTTTGATATTTGGAAGTCCAAATCCTGATGAGCTGCATTGTGAAATTCAGCAATGCAGGTCAAAATACTTCTTGTGTCTGATGACTTGTCTCTAGTCTTCCCTTACCTTCAAAAACTCATGGAGGCTCCCCGAGACTCTGCTAGGAAATGTTCAGATCACTTTCTTTGACCAGCTTTTGGTTGCTTTGATCTGAATGCTGTGACATGCCCTAAACCCCCAGCATGGGATATAGGGCTGAGTCTCCAGCAAATTCAGTAGCAATTGGAGTATTCAGTACCCTATTACTGGGCTGTGTGAGCTGTGGGGGCCTCCTCCAAGGAGAAATCAGACAGGTCCAGTTATTGAATGCTGGAGGGAGGAAAAGGCCACTGTTGAGAACTGAAAGTGTGAATCCTGGGTGCTGACAGCAGGTTCTGTTGTGTCCACGTGGGGTTTGACACTAACACAGACCTGTCAGTCCTCTCTCCCTGCATTGGGTTGACCTTGGTTGGGTGCCAGATGCCCACCAAGCTGCTCTATCACTTTCCTCCTCAGCAGGATGGTAGGGGGAGAAAATAAGATGGAAAAAACCACCCAGCTGAAGATAAAGGCAGTTTAATAAAGCAAAGACTGCGTGGAAGAAAAATAAAGCAGAATATTTATACTATACTTCCCAGCAGCAGGAAGTATAAAGAAAATACCCACAAGGAAAAATAAAAAAAAAAAAAAAAAAACCACCAAAAAACTCAACAATTTGTCTGCCTAAGAAGATTAATAGGTGCATTTAAAGAAATCAGTCTGTAGGCTTAATGAGAAAGAGGCAGCAAAATCCAAAATGTGAGACCTCCTACAGGTTTTCAGCCCAGCTGTACAATCAAATAATAGTTTATGTAACTAGGATTGGAACAAAATAAATTAAAAGTAATTTCATGTTTTATCAAAGGAAGAAATACAGTTCAGAGTCAACGTGGCAACAGATCTAGTTCAGTGCTGCCTTTTTCCCAAGCTTTTCATAAGCTCCATACTATCAGCTGATGGGGCTTTTTCACAAGAGGAAGGCAAATTACCAAGTCCCTTAAGAACTTATTATACATTTCCAAATTTCAACTGTTCCTGTTTTATAACTCGTAACTTCACATATCTGTAACTGAAATGTTTTATTTAGGAGATGAAAGGCAAAAAAAAATCCAAACCAAAACATGGTGTTTTTCCCAGGCTGAAATGTGTTGTGGGTTTTTTTTTTTTCTGGTTAGGAAAAAAAAAGAAATTATGAAAAAAGTGCTTAACAGCTACAACATGTCAATCTTTGAAAGCAATTCCCACACACAATTTCATCCTTTCACAGGCATTAAATATGGCAAAATCTCTTCGTGCTTCTCATCTTTCTCATACTGGGAAGACCATGGGAGACTCAGTGTGGGAAACTGCTTTGTCACCCCTGAGAAACCATGGTACCTAATAGGTCCTGGAGCCAAGTGAAGAATGGTCAGTCATATCTACTTGAGGAGACTCAAAATTCAGCAACATTTCTCAGGCATCATGGATGCATTTTCCATCCAGTGTCTGTTTGCCCTAGGCTGTGTTATAGCTGTCAAAAAGGGGGCAACACTCTAAGAGGAAGGCAGGAGATGCTCTTCCTGTGGACAGCAGCTAAGCATGCTCAGACAGCAGAGGTTCAGATGACTGTAGGTGGGACAGGCAGCAAGTCACAGGCATGAGAAAGCAGCCTGCACCTCACAAGGGGCTTCAGAAACTGCAGGACATCCTGGGCTGAAGTCACTGCACAGCAATAAAACTTGCTCACAGGGAATGAGAAAACACTGAAAAACACAGGGATGGCTCAAGAGTCTTCAGGGAAGAGGCAAAAACCTTCTCATGGGTAAGAAGGGCCTGTGTAGAGCTTGCTGTAACTGGAGAAGCCACTGCTTAACTGTGATGCAGTGAGAAGACCTAGTGATCAAAAGACATCCCTTCCTCACCTCCTGTATCACTTGCTTCCTGACTGTGAACCTGGAGGAGAGGACATGGTGAATAAGGGTAGGCCACTCCCACTGCATCCCGGCCATGCAACATGCCCCATCCTCTGGCTGCAGAACCAGAAATGAGTGAACATCCCAGTCACTGTCACTCCCTGCTGTGAAACTGGCCAGCCAGGATGGCCCAAGTCCAAGTCTTTGAACACACCTGGGCTTGAAGTGTCCCTCAGAAAAGCACAAGCAATTGACCTGCAGCTGCGTGTCTTGAACACAGCGGCTACCGCAGACAAATCAATGCTGCATAGTGGCTCTGACAGGTAGAGTATCTAATTTAAGATACTAAGATACCTTGTTTGTGAAACTATACAATGGGGTGACTACTAGTGTGTAAGGGTCCAGAGGTCTCCTCCGGTCCTGTGCTCCCACCTTTTCCCACAGGTACACACCCTGTCACAGTCACTTGGCTCTTGGGACAACTGTGCACATCATCAGCAAGAACTAACAGTCTCTGAGTGGAGTTGTTCATCTTGGTTGCTCTGGGAGAAGGGTGTGAAGACACTTCCCAACTCCAGGGAGCAAGAGGAGAACAAGGGTGGGCTGCTGAGGTGATCTGTGGGTAAAGGGTTAAAACCTTCCTAAAGGAAGGACTGTTGCTGCAGGAGATACTAAGGACAGGGATAAAAGAAAGGTCTGGGGACATGCTGAGCAGGAAAGGGGTTTTTTTTTGTCGTTGTAGCTCTTCTTGGAAGATGCCTAATTCACTTTACTGCATTAAACACACACATCTTTCTTCTATAGACAATGACCTAGAAACACAACTAAATCATTTTTGACAGAAGAGAATGTACCAAACTATTTAATCACATCTTCAGGGGGAATGAAGCCAGTACAAGCAGCTAATCTTCTGCACATGGCTGAAACTACAGTTTTAGGGTGAGGAAGACTTTGCATTTTAGGAGGTGAAGCTTTAAACGCTTTTGTGATCATTTATATCCCGTCACACCCCCTGGTGCACCACTTCTGCGCTTATTTATGCTCACTGTTAACATGTTTCCTTGCCATTTTGGAGCTCCAAACTTTTAGCCATTCTAATGATCTTTATTACTCAGGGCCTCTAGGTCAATATGGGTGGCATAATCATCACTTCTCATCTCAGGCCAAACTGTGACACTTCAAAAAAACCCTCAAAACATTCAGATGGGGCTTTTCTTAGTGGATGATCACAGAATCACATAACAGTAAGGGCTGGAAGGAACCTCTGGGTCACCCAAAGCGGGCACCCAGGACTGCATCCAGGCAAGTTTTGAAAGTCTCCAGAGGAGATTCCACAACCTCTCTAGGCAGCCTGTTCCAGGACTCTGGCACCCTCACAGCAAAGAATATTTCCTCATATTTAGGCGATCTTCCCATTTTCTAGTTTGTGTCCGTTGCCCCTTGTCCTGTCACTGGGCACCACCAAAAAGAGTCTGGTCCCATCCTCTTGACCCTCACCCTTTAGCTATTGATCAGCATTGATCAGATCCCCTCTTAGTCTTCTCTTTTCCAGGCTAAACAGCCCCAGGACTCTCAGCCCTTCCTCAGCACAGAGATACTGCAGTTCTTCCAGCATCTTCGTAGCCTCCACTTGACTCTCTCCCTGTCTCTCTTGAACTGGGGAGACTAGAACTGGACACAATATTCCAGATGTGGCCTCATTAGGGCAAAGTAGAGGGTGAGGAGAACCTCCCTCAACCTGCTGATCACAGTCTTCTTAATGCACCCCAAGATACCATTGGCCTTATTGGTTATGGGAGCATATTGCTGCCTACCAGCATTCCCATGTCCTCCTCTGCAGAGCTGCTTTCTGGCAGGTCAACCCCTAACCTCTACTGATGCAGGGGGTTATTCCTCCCCAGGTGGGGAGTCACTTGTTGAACTTCATGAGGTTCGTCTCTGCCCACCTCTCCAGCCTGTCCAGCTCTCACTGAGCGACAGCATCAACCACTCCTCCCAGTTTTGTATCATGTTTGCTGATTATACGAAACTGGGAGAGGTGGGTGACACATGATGTTCCTCTGACTCTGAGAAGCTCAGCACCGGCAGAAAGATACTATTTTCTTCCCCATCAACTCACTGTCTCCAGTCTGTTAATGGGATCTATCCTTGATATCACACACACAATAGTAAGCCCTAAATAGTTCAAGAGTCAGTGAGATAACATCACCAGTATGGTTAATTCATCTCTTACTTTAAATATGAGCAGAGTCTGAATGAGGAGCACCCCAAGAACACACCCTCCTAAAGCATGGGCCAGAATTAATGGACTGCAACAATACTGCTCTCTCCCATAGGGTCCTAAATAGCTCATGGGAGGTACTGGGAATTAATAATGGCAAATAATAATAAATGAATAATAACTACAAGGTGATGCTTGGAAGCCCATCCACGGTGGATGCAGAGCAGTCTGGCTCTGGACACAACTGCACTGGCTTTTGTGCTGCTACAACTTGGTTCACTTCAAAGCAGTGACCCTAAATGCAGCTAGGGTGAGGGTCTCACCTTGCTCTGCACCTGCCCGCATGGAAAACAAGCCAGATCCCAAGAGATGATCCCCAGAAACACAGAGACCAGACTCGAGGCAGAAAACTCAGCATGTATCAGGTACAAAATCAGGCTGCCTGGTGGTTGCAGAGAGACTTTTGGATGCCAGTGATGAGCATCCCATCGCTGGGGCTGAGCAGCCCCTCCAGGGACCCCGACCTCCCCGTGCCCCCTGGCCAGGAGCACCCATCTGCAGCACCTGCATCCTCCTTCTACAAGCTCATCTCAAAGCAAACAAGCCTGAGGCCTCAGGAAATGAATGACAGACCTGTCAAAAACAGACACTAAAAAAAATAAGTATAAATCACACCAAATCACCTTCATTGTTAACACCACCCAAAGAGAAGCAGAAATATTGTCAGGTTTTGGTCCAGTTTAAATCACCATGCTCTTGTGATGCACTCGATGGAAGGTTTGGCTTCCTCACTCACTTCATAGCAAGAGCTTTCTTTGAACAAGTCTGTGTGGGTGTGTGTGGTGCTCCTGCAGCAGTGTGGGGTAATAGCTATTCTGCATTTTAGATTAAGTTTAAATTGGCTCAGGTCACGTGTGTTATAATTTAAAATTTGTTATCTGAGCTCAATAGTGCATTGCAAAAAAACAAAACAACCAAAACAACCAAAAAACCTGACTGCTGAGAACAACTGAAAATGATAGTATCTGCTCAAATGAGCCCCGAGACAGAGAAAGAAAGAACAAAATAACATTTTATCCCTAAGACACAGTGATTCCTCCAGGTCAAAGCAGAACCCAGTGTAGGCAGCGCCATGTGGCCACAGGGTCTGGATCAGGGTGGGGGATAACACAGTAGAGGGCAATAAATACCACAAGGAATTCCACAACTGTGATTTGATTGGTTTCTTTTCCCCTTCCCTAATTTTCTTTCTGCAGCTGAGATAAACAACTTAAATTAGATCGGGGGTCATGGAGATGAACAGTTCGTGCTACCTCGGGCTTGGCGAGGCTGTCTGCAGGAGAAGCAGGAGGAAGGGGGTGTGTGGGGGCTCCTCGGCACACAGCCAGGCTGGGGGATGAGTCACAGAACCGTTCTGGCTGGTACAGGCTTTAAAGANTATTTTGACTTGATGCATCAAATAAGCCATTTTGTACTCATCCTTTTACCTTTTATTTTGCTCACATGAGGTCTATGAGCTTGAAACATTGCATATCTGTTCTTCCTCTCCTTCCCTTAAAGCCAGCCTCAGCTCCCTCCTCACTCTCCAACATCAAATACAAAATAAATTAACACTAAGGCCAGGAAAAACTATTTTAATATTTGAGGAACAGGTTTTCCAGTGATACTTCCAATGGTAATGTCTCTGCACTGTCCTGCTAAGGACTCAGGCTTTGGGAAAAGCAGCTCACAGAAGCGAACACGGAGCTGGCTCTGCAGCAGAGTACGAGCCCAGTCTACAGCCTTGTTTTCCATCACATCATATCTCACATCCTTGTTTCATTTCCAAAACAGTCATAAGAAAATGGACATCAACTGAACATTTCTGCAAGCTTGTGAAAAGTACCCATATAAAAGAAAGGTGGAAACTTGGTTGTTATTTTTTTTAATTGCTTTTACACATATACTCATTACCTAGTACTGCTATAGTACTTATGCAATAAAACAAGCCAATAGCCAGAAAATGCAAGGGAGCTACTGAAACAGAATGCAGCATCTGAACCTCACTAACAGGTTTCACTGAATCTGAACTGTTTTCTAGAAACTTCCTTTCTTGGTCACTTCAAGACCTTCATCTTGGGGAGCCTACCTGGAGGCTTGAGAAATTCTGGGGTATTCAGTAACATGGCTTCTTCAACACAGCAAGCAAAGGTCCCAGTGGTCCCTGCCATGGAACAAAGCTTCCTCCTGACCTTGGAGTCCAGCAGCCAGCCTGGCTGTTTGCGACACACATCTCTCACCTCCGGAGAAGTATTGATGCTAAAAGCACCACTGATCCCACTGACAGCTCGTGTATTTGTAGCTGGTCCTCAATGTATCCCAGAAGACCAACCCTCTTCACCTCTCCCATTCTTCAGCCTTAGCTCACATATCCAGACCTTATGAAAAAGTCTTTTATGAGCTCCACAGATGAGCAGCAGACAGACCGAAAACCTGAATGAATTGGGCATAAATCAGGCACAAATACAATCAGAAAGTGCAATAAAGTCTCTTCAGGATACCAGGAAAACCAGCCACCTAAAGCACTATGCCCCAAGCTACGTTTCTACCCTGGGGATCGTCCCTCCTCTGCCATCCAACCCCTTTTCATCAATCCATCAACAGCACTGTAAAATGAGCTTGTCCCTTGTGCCTAGGGGCTCTCTCTGGAGGAGCAGACCAGGACTCCACTGCCAGGCACCAGGAAAGTCTTCAATCCAAATGCATTTGCAACCAATTTGTGTTCCTTTGATCCTATGGCTTAATAACACTCCATCTTTTCATCTCCTTTCAGGCTACAGAAGCTCCATATACAGTTTCCTGAAAACAAATATTATTAATTTAAACACAAAACCTTGAAAAAGAAGTAATTTAGCTTACTTAATTCGGAGGGTGGGGGAGGGGGGAGTATGGGAAGTTGCCCAGATATTGGGAGAAATTAACTTTCCCTCATCACTCAGGATTTCTGGAGTGCCACTTTCTGCACTGGGCACCTACCGCTTCGTCGGAACAAGCCACACTTTGCTGAACCTTTCACAACAGCTGCTCTATCTTACTTGCCTGCTCCTGCTTCTCATAAAGATTACTTTCTTCTCTAGGCCTGTTTTTCCCTTCATTTCCACTTTATCTCAAATTAAAATCCCTCAGCATTGTCTCAGCTCACAACACCCCTCCCACACTCGGTGTTTAAACACCAGCACAGACCAGCATCTTCTCTAGCCCACCGCCACTCCACAGCAGGTTTTGCCACAAGCATACAGAACCCTATGTGGCCCAACACTTCAATTGTGTGAATTGCAGGGGAGGGCAGCTCTCTAGCAGAATCTCCCCAGAAGGGGCAGGAGCATTAGCTCCTCAGAATACGAGAGCTCGAGTATGGTTGGCAAAACCAGTCTGGTGTTTCTGGCATGAGTGGAGAAAGGTTGGTCAGCACTACAGGACTGTGCTATTCCACCAACCCTGGGGGCTATGGGAACCCCAAGGCACCTGGTACCCCCAGCCTGGGTACAACAGCAAACACAAGCCCTAATCAGCAATAGGAGAACCCCATGGCAGCACCAAAACTGGACAGAGACGGCAGATCTGGACAGAGACGGCAGATCTGGACAGAGACGGCAGATCTGGACAGAGACGGCAGATCTGGACAGAGACGGCAGATCTGGACAGAGACGGCAGATCTGGACAGAGACGGCAGATCTGGACAGAGACGGCAGATCTGGACAGAGACGGCAGATCTGGACAGAGACGGCAGATCTGGACAGAGACGGCAGATCTGGACAGAGACGGCAGATCTGGACAGAGACGGCAGATCTGGACAGAGACGGCAGATCTGGACAGAGACGGCAGATCTGGACAGAGACGGCAGATCTGGACAGAGACGGCAGATCTGGACAGAGACGGCAGATCTGGACAGAGACGGCAGATCTGGACAGAGACGGCAGATCTGGACAGAGACGGCAGATCTGGACAGAGACGGCAGATCTGGACAGAGACGGCAGATCTGGACAGAGACGGCAGATCTGGACAGAGACGGCAGATCTGGACAGCTCCCTTGGCTGGGCTTGTTACACTGACCTAAACAGCCCTATGAGTATTTCATTTTAAGTTGTTACGAGCAGCCTAAGTACAAGCAGAAGAGTCCCCTTTAGGAAGGCAAACTAGAAAAAAATGTAAGGAAAACGGGTATGATTTCACTTAGGGGTACTTTTCCATGCTCCTCATGTAAAAGCCAACAGCGACTTTACAAAGTGAAGCCTGACTGCAGCTCGGCCGCCCTGTGGGATCCCTCAGTCCTGTCTGGATGTTAAGCTACAGCCTAGAAGCAGTGACTGCAGCTGCCAGCCAGCAGTGAGAGGAAAGCAGTGCCAGGCAGGACCACAGCCGCTCGTTTGGGCTCCCACTTGCATTTTCCCAGTTTGAAGCAACACAAGCGGCCGCCCAAGTGGGGCTCATTGCCACACGGGAGAGGCGCAGAGCCTGAAACGCCGCCACAGCCTCGACCACGCACCGCAGGCAAACCGCCCGCCGAGTCCCCCGCATCCTGCCACGCAACTTTCTGCTCGCTACATTTATTTCTCAAGATAAGATGGTATTTTAGGATCAGCTTTTTTTTAAAGGAGTATCTCCAATCCCATGTTCACTTCCAAAGCATCTCTCTCCAGGCTGGCACTGCCTTGCAGAGGGAGAGCGGCTCGGTGCTGTTCCCCGCGAGGTTTCGCACCAATGACTCCTGGCAGGGCTGCACGTCCCTCCTGTTACATAACGACCTTTCCCACTCAGTGCCGGCTCTGGTTGGGGTGGCTGTCTTTAGGACACTCGCATGTCCCAGTGCTGTCAGCCATGCACCACCAGGCATCACCCCCCTTATCCTGACCAGACACCCCATCCCGCACTCCCCAAACCCAAACCACATCCCTCCCTCCTCACATACCCACCGCCTCAGCCCTTGCTAATGGACTCCTAGCCACTGGGCAGCACGCACCTTTCTCCTGCCCCCCAGAACCCTGCACTCCTCACCAAGGGCACGCTCTCCCTCTCCTGCACCCAACCCCAAACCGCACCTTGTCTCCCCTTAGCAACCACGGGTGTTCCCAAGCTGCCAGCTCCCATAGGGCTGCACCCACCTGCCTCTGGCACCTATATTCTCCCTAAGCCCCATTCCATCTCTCTTGACTGCCTGCACCCCCTGCCTTCTCCCTGCCCACTTGCCTACACCCCACACAGCTGCACCCTGGTCTCCCATCAGTTCACAACCCTTGCATGTCCCTCTCTTATCCCATCTACCTGCATTTGCCTGTGTGTGCACCTCACAAACCTGCACCCAAGTAGTATCTCCTGCCTGTGTGCCCCCCAGCACCCCAACCTGCACCCAAGCAACAACCCCTGCCTACGTGTCCTGTCAGCCGCCACCTGCATCCCATGAAGCTGTACCCAAGTGGTACCTCCTGCCTGTGTGCTCCTCAGCCACTCCCTACCGTCCAACCTGCACCCACAAACCTACACCCACGCAGCACCTCCTACCTGCATGACCCCTCAGCCACTCCCTGCATCCCAACCTGCACCCCATAAAGCTGTGCCCAAGGAGCACCTCCTGGCTGCGTGCCTCCCAGCACCCCAACCTGAACCCCACACACCTGCACCCAATCAGACCCTCTTGTCTACGTGATCCCTCAGCCAACCACTGCACCTCATCATGCACCCTACGAAGCTGTGCCCCAGGAGCACCTCCTGCCTATATGCTTTCCAGCACCCCAACCTGCACTCCACACACCTGGACCCAAGTGGCGCCTCCTGCCTCTGTGACCCCAGAACCCCGACCTGCACCCACCACACCCTAAACACTCGTGCCTCACACCCCCGCGCGCAACACACCAGCCCCCAACTCTGTCCCAGACGCCACATCCCACGCACCGCACCCCTTAGCACACCCACCACCCTAGAGCCAATCTGCTTCCGCACCCCCCGCGCCCCCCCCCACACACCTGCACGCTGCCCGTCCCCCGTCCGCTCCGCGCCCCACGCACCCCCGACGCGACACCGCCGGGCCCTGCCCGCTCCTGCCTCCGCACCCCCGGCCCCGCCGCGTCCCCTGCGCTCTGACCTGGGCCCGGACGCGGGCACGCTTCCCGGGAGCTGTCCGCCGCCGCCCGGTGCTGAAGGCGGCTTGAAGGCGGCGGCAGCGGCGGCGGCTGGCGGCGGCGGGGCTCCGGCGNCCGGCCAATTGGCGCCCTGCAACGGCCGCGCCCGCCAGAAGGTGCCGCGCGAGATCACACCCCGAGAGTCAATGAGCAGCCAGGCTCCCGTGAAAGCACAGCCCGCTGGCCAATGAGCACTCACTCCCACATGAGCTTACACCCTGATAGCCAATAAGCACTCACTCTCCCCTCAGGTCACAGACTGCTACAGGATGTGATGTACTACCAACCCAGGAGACGCCTCCTCCCTGTGAGGTCAGGAGCTTCACCCTGGATTGAGTGCCCCACACCCTTGTGAGGTCACAGACTGCTTTATGATGTCACACCCTGAGAGCTAATCATTGTCCTGCTCCTTGTAAAGTCACAGGCAGCCCTGGGATATCACACACTACTGACCAATGAGTCCCCTGCTACCTCCCGAAGTCATTCTCTGCCAAGCCCTGAGCACGCAGCTCCCTTTGAGGTCACACCATGTATGCCTAGTGGGAACTGCTGTGAGGTCATGTGCTCTCTGATGAGGCGATAGAACTCTCAGCCAACAACTGCATAAACACCCTAAGGTCACACAATGATCACAGTTGCTCTTCCATGATGTCACAGCACAACCAATGGGCTCTCCCTAAGTCCTTGGGTTCAGCCAGGGAGCACTCATCTTCCCCAAGGACATCATGAGTAGCCCAGCCTCCCAGCAGCCTTCTTCCCCATTAGGGCACATGACCCTCAGCCAACAGGCAAGCACTGCCTGTGTGAGGTCATAGGCTAGGTGATGAGATCAGAGAACACCCAGCCCAATTAGGGGCCCCTGTCAGGCACCATGACACCCCAATTACACCTCACCCATAATTAACTCTGCCCATAGCCTCAGAGCACAGGTCCCACAGGACCAGAGGCAAGGCCCCCCACAGCTACTCTGTCCCCCACTTCTGTGCTCCAAGACAGCTCACAGGCCTCACCACGAGACTCTAGTGGCTGGGACCTCTCCCACCCCAGCTCTGCTCTGTGAGGGGGGTGATGTTGCTCCCCCTATTTAGCACCGTCAGCTGCTTTTTATGGGCTGAGTCAACACCCACACATGAAATCCTAAAATAAACCTCAGACTGGGTCCAGTCTCACCTCCCATTCCACACAAATAGAAACTGTTCAACAAGCCCTGGGAAGATGGTTCCTCAGCCACTTCACCAGCTTTCAGGCCCCATGCCCATGGCTGGGAGTTGCTGCTGTCCTGCTCAGGGCCAGGTATGTCACAGAAGCAGGAAGGCAGCTCTTGAGGCATTGACTGTCACTGAGCAGGAGAGAAGAGGCTCCAATTCTGATGAGGACAAGGCATAAATGCAATAAAGCAGTACAAAACCACACCAGAAGCAAATTCCAAAAGCATAAAGAATGGATTAAAGGGGATCAGGACTGACAAGATAGCTAGAATAAGAAAAAAAAATCCAAACCACTAACTTTTGTTTTTGGTTTGATTCTTCTCCCAAACACAGGCACAAAGCATCCAACTAAACTCCAGCAGATTCTAGAAGCCCTGAAGCATTCCCAGCTCAGGCTCTGCACAGCCAAGGGAATCCAGCTCTGCCTGAAACCTGCTTTGGTGCCAAAATCCAGGAAAGTGGTTAAGGCAATGCCAGACTACACTGGAGGCTGGGACCAGCTCTACCTTTACAGCAGTTGGCACATTACCACCTCTCTAAGGTCCTAAGATGGAAGCCCATGTCCTTCACTCCCCATGCACCCAGACCTTTACTGCTGCCTTCTTAAAAGAGTCTGCCTGAAGTTGCTTCTGGACAGAGATTTAGAGCAAGTTTGACACCTATTATGTTTTTAACACACTCAAGTACCTACCTCAGAGATGAGTGCACCATGCAACAGTGTCAGCAGAAGTCTCCCTGTAGTCTCTCCAAGGCTTCTCCAGAATCAACTCTACTTGATTTAAATGTCCCTAAACTTGTTTCCCATCTCTTTTCTCATGCTCCTTCAGACTCTCCCCCCATTCCGTATCACTCAGCAGTCAGGCCCAAGTGCCGCAGGCAAGGCCCAGCTCACATTCTGCAGGCCTTGCTCAGCCCCACCCTCATCACAGCCCTTCCCCACAGCACAGGCCAAACCCCTGGCATCACAGGTTTCAGAAAGTTTAGGTACATCCCTCACCCCATGCTCAGCCACAGCCTGAGCTTCACTAGGGAGCAAGCCACTCAGAAGCCAGTTGTATTAACAAATGTGCAGAGCAGTGTATTTTATTACCTATGTTTATCCAGTCCATATTCTGAGGACTGGAAGCCTGAAGCAGCAGGAAGTGGGAAATGTCATAAATTTGTATAGTACGAAGTTCTGTAGCAAGGCACCTGATCAAGTCTCTTGGTCTTGATGACATGGGATCTAAAGTCTCATGTCTCCAGTTGAAGAACTCCAGCCAGGTTCAGCCCCATGAGTCTCCCCCTCCCCTGAAGGAAGCAGTTCTCCAGCACTTCAGGTCTTTCCAAGCTCTCAAATCAGTGTGCAGAGCAGTTACAAAAGAAAACCCTTACAGACTCACAAAAAAAAAAAAAAAAAGAGAAATTTATACAAACCAGGTTCATACCAATACATGCCAAGACCAGAGGTCACATCAGCACATCAGTCTCTCTGTTTCTAAGGTCACAGGGTCTCCCCCAGCACCCTTTTCCCCAGATCAGCAGTTTCAGTGCCAAGCCTTCGTGGCCCAGGCCAAGGCAAGGCAGAACATCCCCATGCTTGCCTCTGGGTCTCCCCAACCCAGAGAGCCCTGCAGCAGCAGGAAGGTGGTTAATTAGATGATGAACATGCAGTCATGTGGCAAAAACACCATCCAGAGCTGCCCTGTTCACACTTCTTCCTCCAGGAAACTCTTGAAACTATTTACACCAGGCATAGAGCTGCTCTGAGTCCCTTCTTGAAGGTGCATCCAAGTATTACAGTTCCACCTGAGGTGAGAGATACCAACAGCAGCAGCCAACTGCAGCACTCTGAGCAGCCCAGAAAATGAGAAAGCTGTTTATTCTGCATGAAAATAGGAGTAAAGAGGGGTGTAAATCAGGCCAGCCATAGGCTCAGTCACCTGTGGGCTTGCTGCAAGGCCAAGATTCTCCTCAGGGCATCTCATCTCATCCACAACACAGCATCAGTGCCCGGCAAACAGCCCCTGCAGAGTGGTGGTTGCCACTGCCTGGTGGCAGGCTGTGGGTGACTGTGCTCTACCCCACATCTGCTACCCAGTCACTCCCCACTCTCACTGAAGGAAGCTGTCCAGTCTGGCTTGGCTGCTGATGAAGGAAGACATGGAGGGAGCTGGCCTGGAGACATTCTTCTTCTTACTCCTCACCGCTAGTGGACGGATTTCTGACAGGTTTGTCTGGAGGCAAAACTGTCAAGGAATGTACAGACCAAGGTCCTGGGGACACAAAGGATACCATACCTGCTGCAGACCAGCCTGAACCATAGCCCAGGGACATAGTCATCCATTGGCACCACAAAAAAATGCCCTGAAATACAGGCTGGGCTTTGTCACCAACTCACAGTAGCATTGTTCAGACATGCTCCTGCCCTACAAAGTTTCCCACAAGCACAAATGCTACTCACTGACACACAAAACAGCATTTAAGTTTATCCATCACAGCTTCAAGATCTACTCCACATGTCAGAGGCAGGACACAGTGCATGGAAAGGTGCAGCATCCAGAGCCTACAGCCTCCCATAGTAGAGCCACCCCAAGGAAAGAACCCTTGGAGCACCAAGTCCCTTTGAACTCAAGTAACATCAGAGAAATCTTGAAACACAGAAGGGGCATAAACTGTATGTCACTGAGCTGTAATCACTGAACTCTGATAATTGTCTTGGCACGTTCAGGTCCCTGATGCTTTTGCCAAGATCAGATTTGTTCAGAGTCTGACAGATAGAAACTTGATGGCTCCTTGAGGGTCCTAGCCCATTTGTTGGGCAAGACTCTCCAAGATGATTGAGACTGAAAAGGAAGAATGGAGATGAGGTCTCCACAGTGTCAGTATGGCCATGCAAGCTTCAGGAAAGGATACAGGTTGTATGAACTTTGTTCTGCCTCCCAGGCCATCATACCCCATCCTCACCTAGAAGAGAGAAAGAAATGAGCCTAGAGCACAGAATCTTGGCAACCTCTCTTCATCATGGGGAAGGGGGAGCCTTGCAGGCCAGAGATTCTGGGGAGGGGTTACAAGCACCTGGAAACACTCAGTGCTCATACTAGGTCCTCACATTGGGGAAAAAAAAAAAGACAGACCTAAGGGTATTAGTAAAGTCTGGGTATCTTGGGCACATTCTGAAATAAGCTGAGCCTCGCAAGAAATAGCAAGGGTTAGGATTTTAACACTGGGACTGAGAAATACAAGGAAAACACCCAAAGCTCCAGGGATGTGGAAGAATGGGCCATGGAGATCCATTTAGTGTGATGCCAGGAAGAGAATGAGCATCTGTCATCCCTGGAGCTCTGCAGGACTGGAAAGTAGCCAGGTCATGCTCCAAGATTTATTTTCCACACAGTTTAGTTTCCTCCTAGAGGGTCACTCTAGGACAGAGGTGAGCAGTGCCAGCCTTCAACAAGCTCACCAACTGGACAGTCATACTTACAGTGCCTGTGTTCTTGTGGGGACCCAGCAAGCTACCCGAAGAAGCCTTCTTGGAGAGAACAGAGTTCCTGATGAATGCTGGCAAGAGTCCTTTAAGAGCATCATCCTCCAGATCATCTGCCCAGTTCTGGCCCACAAAATAATGAGAAAATACCTTTCACCAGCATGATCTCCTGAATTTAGTCCACATATAGGGAGCACTAATAATACAGACAGCTATTTAGGGTAATAGTTACTGCCGTGCCAAATGTCAGGCTGTTGAACAGCAGCCTGAAAGCTCCCACCAGGGCTCATGTGGAACAGCACCTGGGAGGCAGGACACTGCACCCATCAAGGCTGGGAGAACAGTCCCTCAGCTAACCCACACAGCACTCACAGTGAGCCCCACAGTGTTTGCCAAGTACATCAGAGGCAGGAGAATAGGCAAGAAGCCCATGGGTCCCCACCCTCCCTCTCCTGCCCAGTTTCAGGAGGCCTGAGGCAGCAATACAGCATTTCTAGGAGACTGTCGAGCAAAGCACTTTGAAGCATGTACTGTGGTTCTATGGATGGGCCTGTCTATGGACAACAGCATCTCCTACATGGAGAAAACGGGCCCTTTATCCCAAGCTTATTAACAGCAGAATCAAAGAGATGACACAGAAAATCAAGACTCATCATTTTACCTCCACTGTTTCCTTCAGAACTTTCTTTGCCAGATTTACCACAGGAGGCCTGTAAAGAAGCCCAAGGAGCAAATCAGAGATTTATTATTCAAGTGGAGCTGGCAAGGACAGACAAGGCCAAACAAATGACGATGAAACTTGCAGCACGACATCAGGCAGTGGGAGAGCTATCTGATCTCACACAGCAACTTCCAAAGAAGTGAGACTTTGATCTCCTTTAGAAACAGAAAGGGGAGGGAAAACTCACGGCTTTTTATCAAGCTTCTGTCTTTTTGCAGGGTTGCAGAGAGATCTGCCAGGCTCATGTTCAGGGGTGTCCACATCAAAAGTAGCATCTAGATCGATCTCATCACTGTGGGGCAGGCAGTGGAGCTTCGGGTGCCGCAGTTCCACAGGAGTGGGGCTGTAAGGCCACACAAAGCATTAGCCACCATGGGCCACCACCTGCCACCCAGCAGATGAGAGGAAGATAGAGCTGCACACATCATGACTGAGTTGCAGGGTAGCAGTGTGGCCAAGATCAGGGCCCCGTTCTGCTTGTACATCAGAGAAAGGACAATCTGAATCCCAGAGTCTATAGACAGTGTCCCAGACCACTGCTCACTCTCAAACAGCCTGTGCTATAACAGCAGCAGCCAAGGAAGGACACTGACAATGCTGCAATGCACACACAACCCAGCTTGCTGGGTTGGGGGAATATCACAGGCTCTTACCAAGAAAGGGCTTGATAAAAATGTGACACATGATATTTTTCAGGCTAAGTTCCTCTGCTTGTCTAAGATCTGCAGTCCCCAGCTTTAGGGAAGTTTTCCCTGGCAGGACATAGTGTCAGTTTGTCATATCTTAGCTCGTTCTTCCATCCCATCCCAACCCAAACCCTCCAAAACACATGCTTTTTCGAAAACAAACAGCACCTTGTCAGCAACAACAACAACAAAAACAACCCGCCACACCACCAAAAAACAAAACCAACAAAAAAAATCTCACACAACAAAGAAAAAAATATCAAACAAAACCCCCCACCAAAAAAAAAAAACAAAAAAACAAAAAAACAACCACCTAACCCAAAACCACAACAACTAGGATCAAAATGACTGCACTACTGCAATGCCTGAGACTAGCACATCTCTGCCTCCCCAGCTAGTTAACCTGCCAACTCTTACTCTGGACCTGGCATCTCCATCCTTGGCCTGTATCTGAGGCTGCACCTCACTAACCTTTCAAAGACCAGTCGACTGAGTGTCTCTCTGGTTACAGATGGGACCTTCAGAGTATCCTGCAGGATGTCTATTTTCTTCTTCAGACTCTGGAGAGAAAAGCAGGAAGCAAGGAAAGATTTAGTAGCAGATGCTTTGCCTTTTTTCCATAAATTAGGATCAGGTGCAGCTCAGGGCAAGTCAGATAAGAGAGGTAAGGTGGGCTGGGTGACCTAGTCACTGGAAAAGAGCCAGCATAACTCCTGGCTTTGCAGCTGCAGGCCATGGCCAGCTGCCAGTTACTGCAGACCCAGGAATGATATTCTCACCAAGATCTCCTTGTCTGCATTCTTCAGATCCTTCTGGGAGCTTGTTAACTCCTCCTTTGTCTTCTCCAACTCTGAAACCGTTCTCTGCAGCTGCAGAACAAACACCCCAAACAGCAGAGCACTGGTTACCACACATAGGTAAGGTAGACTGCAGAACCCCTGTGACAGCAGCATGGTCTGCAAAACATGCTACTTTCCCCTGTTTCAGGGCTCAATTCTCCTTTCTGACCAATCTCTCTGCTATCAGAGACCGAATGTCTGCCCATTTCCTCAAGCCGCCTGCAGAGGGCTCTCCAGGGCTGCTTGCCCAACATAATCCTTCCTAGAGCATTTCCCGAGTATTTATGGTAACGGCTTTTCTCTCCTCTAACACTTGGTGGCTGCATTCTGAATTCCTGCATGACTCCGGACACGCCAGAGCACAGGAATTAGAAACCATAGGCTGCAGGATGTTTGTGCATCAGCGGGACTGGCACACAGACAAGGTTGATTCAGTAGGGAAGCATGCCATGAGCAGGGGTTGAGAAGGGGACTGCTCCCACATGAAAGACCTTGGGTTTGGGAGCCTGAGCCAGCCTGCAAAGTGTCGGTACAGTCAGCACTTGTCAGCCAAGCCTGGAGACCCGAGTGCACTGACTCGCATCCTCCTGAGGCAAGCTGGTGACTGCAGCTCAGCACTAACTCAGCCAGAAGCAGCCTCCCTCATGGAAGGGTTTAACTCCCTTGGGGAGCTGCATAGCAATCTGAGATCCTCCCTCTCCATTTGAGGGGACACAGCTGAGTAACAAAAAATAGACCAAATCCACCCACAGTCTCTCACTTTGTGTGCTTGGACATGGGGATGCTCCAGGGAACACCTGTGCTTTGGAGAGCAGGGCTACAGGCACACTGTTCGTGGGTACTTGCTACCAGAACTGACAGAATGTGATTCCCAACCTGAGCTAACAGACCCCAGCCAAGCCTGGAGCAGGGGGATCACAGCAACAGAGATGTCAGAAGCTCCAGGCTCTGCATCAGGTCAGGACCAGGCCAGGCAGGTTCTGTGCAGAGTCCCCTGCACATCCTCACTGTGCTTTGGGAAGCTCTCCTGCCTAGGCACAGCATTATGCTGGAGCCCTGACCCAGTTCAATCAGCTGAAGGCACAAGGCTAGGTATAACTGTGGTTGTACCAAGCCAGGCTAAGCCCCACTCGAGGTGCTGGCTCCAAACCCCTTCCCAGCCTTCCTAGGGTCACAATTCTGCAGTAAAAGAGACTGGCAGCTGAGCTAGTGCACTCTTGGCAGTGAGGCAGGATGAAGTCAGGTCTGCTTCCAGAACCCAATGGAAATAGTGGAGCACCTGCATGCTGCTGCCTTCCAGGCCAGGCACTCTGATGAACTCTAGCTGGGTCTGCACATGCTGCCACACCAATGTCCCCAGAGACAGCATGCCTGACAAGAACCCGTGAACTGCTCACTCACTGCAGCATCACACCCTGACCCAGAAACCCCAGCATGACACTTGCATATCACTCATACCACTCCAGTAATGCTCAGTGTGGGAGGGGAAACACTGCAGAGGGTTTGGGCCACAGCTACGGACAGGGATCAACAGACCAGACGCTACCCTGAAAACTCTCACTTGCCCTTTACCTTGCTATTAACAGAAAACAGCTCCTTCTTCAGCTTCTCTGTCACCTCACTAGACATCTTCCGAGCCTCCTTCAAATTTTCATATTCTCTGCAAAGAGACCAAGAGAGTCATGCTGTTTGCAAAAGGGTTCAGCTAGAACTTCTTTGAGACAATACAAGACCCCAAATTTGAAGCTCTGCAACTGCAGAGGCACCAAAGAAAACCCAGGAGACAAAGGCTCAAAGGGAACACTAGTGAATGTACCAACACTGACCAGTGTGTCACATCATGGGGTAGAAAAAAGCTGCACTGAACACGATGCCTGAGAACAGGACTCAGACAGATTCCACCTGCAAAATGACAACTGGATCCAGAGACATTTCAGTTGCCAATGTAAGAGACAGACAGACAACAGAGCAGCCTCCATGCTGGCAGCAAACAGGGGACTTTGCTTTAAGTGACTTTTCAGAGACTGCACACTATTGGCCATGCACATTCATTCCCAATTACACCACAGGGACACTTGCCTCATTACAGCTTTGTATCAAAGCCGCAATTATTCAGCTGCCATCACAACAGACCCCAAAAAAAACTGGTTTTGCCCAGCAGGACCAGATGGATTTCCAGGTAGGGGAGGCCAGCGCTGCAGTCACCCTGCCAGAGAGCGCTTGAGGCCACAGCTGCACAGTGCTTTGCAGCAAAGACACAACTGGAGCCCCTCACCCACCCACTTCCCCCCAGGCATAAGAAGGGAATGGAGGGAATCATCATCAGCACCTCATAGGTGCACTGACAACTCTGGAGACAGTTCCCATGGTGACATGCATGTCACTACAATGACAACAGGAACACTTCAGTGTGACAGGCTCCAATCTATGTCCCCAGGATCTGTCGGTCAAAACCCAGTAGAGGCCCGAACAGGCAGCGAGAGCCCTGCAGAGCCTGTGTGGCTGCCGATACTTGGCAGAGGGTTCTCCCTGGGCATGCCCAGGACAGCACAGGCCAGCTGTACTGAGTCTGCAGCACCCACTTTTTCAGCGAGATGCAGTAGATCGCAAGCTGCTCCACCGCTGCCTGCCCAACTCCCATCTCTCTGATCATCTCCTCCACTTCAGGGCGCTGGCTCTGAAGCAACAGCTCAATCCTGCACCAGAAAAATCAAAACAAAACCACCATACCATCAGCTCATGAGTCATGATCAGTGCTGGGAGACTGGAGCCCTGTTACCCCCCAAGGAGCTGGTACAGAGTAAACTCTTACTGTAGGCCCTCTGGATATCAAGGGGGAAGACAACTGCTCCCCAAGCAGAGCTTTTTGTGAGGGAAAAGTATCATTATGTGGACTGACTAGAGGAGGAGGACTGTATGCACACATGGCACATGGGGCTGACATCCATGCTTCTGAGCCCTACAACCCTGTACCTGACTGCATTCCTGGGCTGGAATTCTGCCCCATTTGGCCTCTGGTAAGAGGAAAGACACACAAGAGCAACAGAGATGAGGGCACTGAATCCAACTGTTAACCCAGCACTGCCATGGCACCACTAAACCATGACCCTCAGCACCACATCTCCACAGCTTTTAAACCCCTACAGGGGTGGTTGATGCCATCACTGCCCTGGGCAGCCCAAGCCAGTGCTTGACAACCCTTTCGGGGAAGAAACTAAATGTAAACTGCCCCTGGCACAACTTGAGGCCATTTTCTCTTGTCCTTTCTGTTGTCCCTAAAGGAGCAAGGCTGTTTAGGCAGAGCAGCCACCTGGAAACACTGCAGGGGAAAGAGCATGGACAGACAAGGGCCAGCCTGTTAATGCAGCAGTTTCCAACCTTGTAGTGTTAAGATGACCCAGCATGTGGAGGTGGATGTTACAGCAGGCACAGCAGGACCTTTCCCTCCCTTTCTGAGAAGGGAAGAAGCACACAGAGCAGCCTGCAAGGCCCAGAAGCACACAGGATCTCACCGCTCCATGGTTCTCAGCTTGTTTCGCAGGCGGCGGGCCTCTTCCTTTGAACTTCTGTTATCCTCCTGCTGCTGCTCCAGGAATTTCATCTGCTTCTGCAGAGAAGCAAGTGCACACAGACTGTTAGGGAGGCTCCAGGGATTGTTAGAGAAACATTCTGGCTTACGCGCGCTGCGGGCAGCTGGGAGTGTACATTAGCTTTTAATGCTATCACCACCTCAGCAGCCCAGGATTACAGCGAGTTTAGATCCCTCCCTACTGCACCCCGAGCTCCACTCCTTGCAAGCACAGCAGGGTCTCAGCACTCGTCACAACACAAGGCTGGTGCTGAAACAGTGTTGGAGATGCCTTTCTGCTGGGAGAAGGAGCATTTGGGGGTCTGTACAGCACCCTGTCTGCAGTAACCATTTGCTTTTCAAAAGCAAAGGAGTTCACAGCAAGCAAACCTTGCTATCGCTTTCTCCTCCATGCACAGCTGATCCTTGTGATTTAGCCTCCCCCTTCTCCTTGCCATTAAACTGCTAAGAGCATAGATAGGACCTAGGTGCTCCTCTCACCTGCCTGGAGAAGCTTCAAGCCTCTGGCAGCTACTACCTTTCCAGGCTCTCCAGTCAGCAGGAATGGAGAGCCTCAGCTGAGCTGAAAAACACACAGATCTGCAGCATAGCAGAGGACAAGGGAAAGCTGGCTTACATTAGCACTGTTCCAAAGCATCTATATAGTCTAGGTTTAGACTGCACCTGGGCACTGTGCATAGCACTTCCAAAAGGCTCTGGGTCTGCTTTCAGCACAGTACTGTCTCCAGGGAGAGTCTTGGCCAAAGACTGTCACCTTGTAAAACTCCCATGCAGAAGTTAAAGGATTTTAGCTGCTTCTTGCCACAGAGACCAAACAGATGAGAAACTGCTGGGACAGAGGAGACAGAGTTGCAGGTTCACATCTTGCTCTTGATTAAGCAGAGCCCTCTCTACTTCAGCTCCCCAAAGCAGCATTTTGTGCCAGGTTGAAGCTGAATCCCTTGCCTCAGAGAGCCTGAAACAGCAGCAAATTCTCATGCAGAGGTTCAGCAGCAGCTGACAGCTCTAGCAGAAGACAGGAACAACTATCAGTCTGTGGGCTTGACCTGCATCACAGCTAGTTAAGCCTGTATTTTCACTGCAGAAGTTTAGTGCTTTAATCTTTAATGATGCAGTATAAGACAGTGCTTGGCATTCCTCTGGGAAACCCTGTACAGCACAGAAAAGATACCTCCAGGTCCCTAATCCTTCTGCCCTGCCCAGCTTTCATCAAAAAGACTTAAGCATACAAATGCTCTGGTTTTGCAACAGGCAAGATAACCACAGAGCCTCCTCCTGAGGTGCTGAGGCAGGAAAGCCAAGCACAGAGACACTGATTTGAGCAGCAAGCACCAGCTCCCACTGTCACAATTGTTTCTGCAGAAACAAGGAGCATCAGAAATATTCTGCCTCCGATACACACAGGATCCCAGGAGAAACTCTGGGATGACACAGAACCAGGCTGTATTTTACACCCAAGCAGACTGGATATAATCCCATTGTCAGGCAAAACAAGTTGTGCTGGACCCCAGCAAGCCCTGTCTGGCATTAATTCCTTACTCCATCTCTTCTTCTGCCCTGCGACAGCATCCCATTGTTAGTGTCAGGCAGACCTCTGAGACTGGTCCCTCTCAGGAAGATCCCAGCAGTAGGCAGCTTACTTACAAGCCATCAACAAGCTCCCACAGCCAATTGACAAGCTCCCCTGGGGCCACTTGCATGGTCAAGGAACAGGATGCACGGATCATGTTTAAACCATTGGCTCAGACTCATAATTCAAGAGGCAGAGATCTTGGGAAGTGCAGTTGACCTCTACCCTGCCTTTCAGCCTGCAGTTCACAACCCCACCTTGCCTGAACCCCACCTTCTTGTGACAGGTACATCATCTTCACACAGCAGAGGCTGCCCAGCCTAGCACAGCTCTAAGGCACAGTCACTCTACTTACTACAAGACACCACAACAAAGCAGCTTCTGCTCTTACCCTCTTCCCGTTGCTGTTTACGCACAGTACATGACTACACCCTGAGTCACTGCACATTGAAACGCAACAGGAATATTTGATCCCTGGACTTCACACATTACTAACCTAACCAAATGAAAGCCCTGGCAACAGCACAGAGACAGAAGAGTTAGTTGGATCAAATCCCACTCAGCTTGCAACTCCCCCTCCATATATTTCAGTTTGATTTCTCCTCCAGTCAAACTAAGAAACTAATTTTCCTTGAATCCCGCCTGGCCTAAACCCATTTCAGAAGAACATTCTACCACAGGGAGCCAGTGTTTCGGCAACAGGGCGCCGGGGCCAGGTCCCGCTCTCTGTTCATGTCACTACCTTTATGATCGGCGCTGCCACTTCATTAGCAAGACTCAGCCAGCATCCCTCGGGCTGGCCTGGCATCCCTCCCCCACCACAGCCACCTCTGCCTTGGGCACACAGCCACAGGCCTGGCTTTTACTCCTCTGAATCATCCCCATGTGGGGTACACTCGGAACCTCAAGACCAACGACACCACTTGCTTCAGATTAATAAAACCAAAATGAAAACCCAGCTCCACTGCCCTCTTGTCATTCAGCAATCAAGGAGACAGGATTTGAGGCACCAGATGCAAAATCCCACCAGCACAACCTCTTTATTAGCAGGGTCTACAGAGATCTTCAACAGAACTAAGGCCAACTGAGCAATGCATAGTGCTGAAGTCCTCCTAGGGATGGGAAAGGTACCTTGAGAGAGCTGCAAAGCATCTCTGTCTCTCCCAGCACTTTCTGGAGTGACTCTATAGTGGCATTGCGCACATCCAGAGTGTCCCTCAGCCCATCCACAACAGCCTGGCATTCCCGCTTTTCCTTCTCTGAAAAGAAAAAAAGAAAAAGAAAAAAAAAGGTCATGACCCAGTAGCTCAGACTTCACCTGCCCCACAGCAACAGGGATACAACAAACAGACACTGTCTCAGGCTCCAAACTGCTCAGAGTTGGTTGTTCCTGCAGAGAGCCATTTCCCTAAGCACTGTCTGCACCAGGGTCTGCACTGAGCAATTGCTTCTTCCAGTGCCAGCAGGCTTCAAGATTTTCTTTACCAAAGATAACAAGTTCCCTTTAATAGCTTTCCAGTGCCAGCCCTGCTAGCATTAAACTGATGCATCTTAACTCCTGCTTGCTCTGAGTCAGGCTTAGCACAGGGAAAACTGTTATCAAGTCACACTAAGCAGTGGAGAGCTGGAAAGGTGAGCCCCCAGGCCCACCCCTCCCCACGGAGCCTTACATACAGGGAAGCCCTTCAGGGCTATTAAGAATAGCAATCTGCCAGTCAGCTGTGTCACCACGCTGCACCTACTATCACCATGGCACTGGTGGCAACAGGTAAGAGGCAGCAAAGAAGAGATCTGCTGGGTATTGGGGACTTCACAGGATGTTCAACAGCTTCAGTAGATTCCACAGAGCACCCCCTTTTTTCAGGTCACAAAGCCCTTGAGTTCTGCTGCCCTTTCTCAAGCAGGAATCCAGGAACAAAGCAGGAGCCAGTAAACAGAGAGAAGGGGGTGAAAAACACCATCAGATTTCCATATGTTTTGTCAAGACAAGGGAAGAATACCTCACAAAGCAACGACCACCATCAGGAACTAACAGGCAAGCAGAAAACAACCAGGGTCACTGAAAAGCTCAAACCAGTTGGGCAGCAAGGGAAATCAGCAACTCCTCTGACTAACCCTGCTGAGAGCAGGATAAAGTTCTCAGCTCAGCATCTTCCATCTATGCTAAAACCATCCATGGCTCCAGCCTGACCATAGTGAAGAGATGAGCAGTGCCCTTCATAAAAACTTCTTCCCCTCTCAAATTTTATCACCACATGGCATGGAAGCATGACCTGCAGTGCAGCTTCAGGGCTCAGAGAGCAAAAGAGCCATGTGGGACAAGAGGAGCGGAACACATCCCAGCAGAAGCACCCAGGCAGCTGGGGAAACATATTTCTTAGCAAAGCACTTTTCTTCCTTCATTAATCTGGATAACACTTCCACAACAGAGGCAGCAAAGCCTGGAGATGCTCTACCGTGTTTGCAGGGACTTCACATCTACCCAAAGAGTTAGGGCTTCCGCCTCCTCCATTCCCAGATGCCCAGAGGCAGATGGCAGGAGTCTTAACCTCCCCATGCTGTGGGAATGAGTTTCCAGCTCATTCAGCATGCCTCCCACAGCGCCTGCTGGGTCTGCTGGGAGCTCAGCACCTCTAGAGCCATTTGCAAGCTGATCAGAGACTGTCAACTGCACAGCTCCTCTACAGCACACAGTACTTCAAGTAAAGAATTTATACACAAGAGCCACCAGAGAGCAGAGTGCCCACAGCAAAAGAGGCTGAAGGTGGGAAGGAGCTTCTCATTTTCAACACGAAATAAGAATGGGATGGGGAATGTCAAATCCAACCTCTACTCACCAGAAGCTGAGAAGATGAACAGGCCTTCAAGCAGTTTTTCTTGGATAACATCCTAGCAAGAATCCCAGCCACCTTCGCCAAAGGATCTGGCTCTCTACCAAGTCACTAAACTCAACCAGGCTGGCAAGAATACAGGCCTGAGAATAGAGACGTGCAGACTGTCCAATTTTGCTCTCAGGCTAAAGACTGAATCCTCAATCTACTGGCTATTCATGTCTGTCTCGTGCACACAGGGAAGGCAGAGGAAAGACGAGACTCAGGGCGTGGGTGAGCCCCCAGCATTCTTGAGATTTTTTTCCCCCCCTTCTGCTAGTGTGTCTTCAGATTTCTGTCACTCAGACTGACATTTTCCTTTTGCTGCTCATGACTCATGTTCTGATGACAGGCTGCCTACAGACGATGCTTAAAACCCATCGACAAGTCTCCAGGGCTTTTGCTTTTCCTGCCTCCCTCAAACATCCTCTAAAATTAAAGATGGGAAAATGAAGCGCGCGCACACCCTGAACCCCGTATGCTCTTCGCGCGACACATGTGGCACTGCAACAGCCAAACAAATCCAGAGCCTTCCCACTGCTGCCTGGGCACCACTTTTCCCTCCTCAGCTGTTAGAGGGAATGAGCTATTGCTGTATACAGCTGTGAGCTTCCCAGTGAGTAATCCAAGGGGTTTGCTTTCAGCAAGCCTGCTCCAGATAGAAATGTGCTGCACTTTTGTAGCTTGCAATGAGGAAAAGGGGCAAAAAAAACCACCCTATTTGTCTCTAAACTCACAGGGAGCTCCCCAGTTACAGCAGAGCTGGACCAGGCCACAGACTCCAGATCAGTCATACAAGATTTGTCAAGTTTTTGAGTGGTCTCACCTCAGAAAAATCTCTGAAGAAGCTGCTCTGGCAAGATGCTTTGTAGCCTGCACCATGCCCTTGGCTTCAGGGGAAGGTGGGCTCTGCACGGGGGTTCCTCAGGCCTGAGCAAGCTATCTCACACAGAAAGAGCCCGAGCCCCACAGACCGTGGACTGATGATCACCTGCAGGCATCTGTAACTCACCTTTCACAGAGAGCTGAGCCTTCACCTTGTCCAGTTCATTCTGAAACACAACACAGAAAACCCAATTAGGAAGCACCCTGCAGAGGAGCTTTCACCAGACCTTAGAAGGACCCAAGAAGTTTTTCAGCAGGACACTTGGACCAGCCAGGTGCTAAGAAGGGTGCTTGCTGTTGCCACATTCCAAGGATTATCGCAGGGATCGCAAAGAGCACTTCCAACTGGCATTCTTCAGGGGGAGAAGATCTCAGTTTCAACTTAGCCTTGTCAACCTTGTGCTTCTCACACTGTCAGTCATCTTGTTTGAGCTGAATAATTTTGGAAAGCTCTCAGGGAAACACAGGAAATCAGACAGGAATGATTTTGCTAACATTTTACCTAAACAAGGAAATAAGGCAGGGAAGTCGCCAGACTAAGCTGATTTGTTAGTTGCTTTGGACTGAAGTGAACTTCAATTGGGTGCAGGTGGAGGACAGGAGGGCATGTCCAAATGTCTGGAAAGGTAACCAGGCATACGATCCAAAGGCACCAGACAGCATTCTGAGGGATGCTCGAGCCACTGCAACTTAGGATGCTCATAGCAGCCAACAGCTCGGCCAAGTGACCGTAAACAGATCCCCAGTAAACCATTCCCCAACAAACTGAGTGTACATAACATCCCCTGGATGCCACAAGGCTCTTGGGAAGGTTGAGTGTTTTTAACAGCCTCATTAAGGATCAGGAAGAAGAAGCAAATGCCCCATAGTTTAAAGAACAGATTATGAAGTTATATGACTTACGAACACTGGAAAATAGTCAAAGGAAATGTAGAGAGGCTCTCCATAAATAATATATGATTTAAAAAAAAAAGAAACCGAGCGAGAGATACAGGAGAGTCAACAGAACAGGACTTAAAAAGCTGTGTTAGAGAACTGCAGAGGAAAGCACATAACAAGTCAGGCAGGAACTGCAATGGAATAAAACCACAATAAAATGCCAACACAGTACTGAAGCAAAGCACACAAATCTGTGCAACCCGGAACACTACATGCAAATCTGTGCTGAGAATAGCACTGCCAGTGACCACAGATCTGATGGGACCAGAGCAAAGCTCTGCTAGCAACAATAAAGGCAGGAGAAAGAATATGGGATGTAAAGCTCGGTAAGCAGAAGTGACTAAACCTAGCAGAGCTGGCTTGGATTTGCCCCCAGGGGGACAACAGCTGGAGGGCTGACATGGAGTTAATTCTGCTGCAGGAACTATTCTAGAGTAGCTTCCTTAGAGTCTTATTCAGGAATGATTAGTGGGCTCAAGATGTGCTAATTAGCATGAGAGCAAAGAAATCTGGGGCTACTGCGGGCAGCTCTGTAACATTACCTCATTCATCAGCTTAATCTGAAAGCCTTCATCCTCCACCACAGCTCCTAAAGGCTGCTTCCTTTTCCCTCCTCTGATAGAAGCTCTCCTCTCTCTGACAGCCTCAGTTACAAGACCACATTTTTCCAATATTAAACAAGAGTTTATCCTGACCACAGACAATTATCCTCCCAGGTTTCCACCCTCCCTATCTTATAAGGTAGGAATCCTCCTCCTGTCCTTTTCACCAACCCAAAGAAGGGCTCTTGGCTCCCCAGCTTACATGCAAATGGAAATGCCAGGTTCCAGACAGCCTCACAGCAGTGTTACACTCCAAAACTCACACTCCTCCTACTCTGGACAGCTACATGGAGACTGTTCTGACCACCAAGGGCCATCTTTAAGAGCAATACAGGACAAACCCAAGCTCAGCACCCAGAAACCTTGGGCACGCCACAGCATTCAGCCTGGGGTCTGCAGCTACTCCAGGGAACCCAGTTCCTTCCAGTGTTTCAGGTGAAGTTGATGCCTGGTGGTAGGAAGCACAGCAGTCCCAGCACTCCTTTGAGAGTTCACATTTCAGAGCAGCAGCAGGAGTGAGGAACAGCACCAAAGACATCTATTATGCAAGACAATTTGGTAGAGGTTTCAGATGAGGGAGCTCTTCCAACCACTTGTAACAGGGTGCATAAGGCTGGTTCTCAGAAGAGCATCCCAAGCATTGTCTCCCCAAGATGTCAAGCAGACCACAGCTATGCACTGTTTTCTAGCCCACTGAAGCACACTCCCTCAACCCCAGTCCAACCTTGCCATGGCAGAAGGCCAAACGTTCATTTCAGGACATCTGCAGCATACACAGACACAGCTCCAGTTGATTACTGAGCCAAGTACCACTCTACAGCCAGGCTCTTAGAGGGACAGGCAGTAGATGGGAACAAAGCCTGGATCTGGGTTTTTCAGATAAAATCACTTCTGGCTAGGGTTGTCACCAATTATTTTCTGGGCCTCTAAAGAGCCTGAGGATGGTCTACTATGTGTGTGCCTTGCTGAACTGCTGCCTGGGACAGAATCAGATACCCCACCACAGACAGAACTCCAGTCCAGACAAACACCAAATCCCACTCATGATAATGATCACCCATGGTCTTAAGGTGGTCCATGTCCTCCAGAAACAAGGCAACACATCACATGGGATTGATGACAAATCAGCATCAGCCCAGCAGCAACCTGAATTGGTACACAGGACAGTAAATACCCATACAAACTAGTGGTGCTAATCTACATGGAAAATACATGGTTCTTTCCTGTTAGACAGTGACCACAGCTCCCATTCAGAAAACCGAATGCTCAGTGCTAGATGTTGCTCTGGTGGCCACACAACAAACTCTGTGAGAACACGAGTTACCAACAAGCTTGTGTGGAGCAGCTCCACTTTTCTGCCATTTAGCAAGGAGCAGCAATTCAGCCCAGCCCACCTAGAGAGGAACACATCTTAGACCCTGGGGTGGGGATGGGTAAGATGGAGCAGAAAGTTTTTCTAGGGTGATTTTCTCCAGTCAACCCATTTCCAAGTCACTAATCTATTTAGACTTGCAAGAACAGACCTGAGCATATACTAAAGGCAACGTTTATCTTCTCCAAGCTGTTGCCTTGCTTCTCAGGCACACAGCCTGAAGTACCCAGACATGCTTTTCCATTTCCTTGGCACACGTACTTTGGCCTTCAGTTTCTCTATCAGCAGTCTCCGAGAATGACAGTGCTACTGACATTACAGCCTGGCTGCCTTTATTTTAAAAACATACGATATACATATAGCATTGTCATGGCAACCACTAATTATGCTAATTGCTGCACATGCTGATGCTAAACACAAGAGGGTACAAGCATCCCATTATACCAAGGTCAACCAATTACTTTTTTTTTT
>VYZU01077566.1:0-25260 GCA_013401355.1 Ceyx cyanopectus
CTACCCTTCCATCACTATTACTTCCATTACTATTCCATCCTCCATTACTATTACTGATCTCCAGACTATCAATTCCCTGTCTAACATGCAATGCCACTCCCCCTTCTTTCCTGCCTGGTCTGTCCCTCCTGAAGAGTTTGTACCTGTCTAGCACAGCACTCCAATTATGGGCATCATTCCACCATGTTTCTGTGATGGCAACTATATCATAGTTACCCTTTTTCACCACAGCTTCCAGCTCTTCCTGCTTGTTACCCATGCTGCATGCATTAGTGTAGAAGCACCTTATCTGGGATAGTGATCTCCCTGTCTCTTTCTTGTATGAAGGAGGCCTAACTCCTGCTTGACATCTCCCTGCCAGTGCATTAACAGCTAACGTATCAGTCACCTTAGTGTCTGTCTTATCCCTAGACAAAGTACACTGATTTTCTTTCGGTGCAGCACCCCTAAGCAGCTCTCTGGGACAGTGTCCAATTGGTACTGACGTGCAGCTCTTGAGTTTGATCCCAGCAGGCCAGGTTCTATCCCCTTCAAAACTAGTTTAAAGCCCTGTCAATAAGCCCTGACAGTTCCAGTGCAAGGATCCTCTTCATGTCATCCAATGACAGGACAAGACGCAATTGGTGCAAGTTGGAGCACTGGAGGTTTAGGGTAAACACAAGGAAAAACTTTTTCACAGTAAAGGTGATAGAGCTCTGGAACGGGCTGCCCAGGGAGGTTGTGGAGTCTCCATCTCTGGAGACACTTAAGACCCGCCTGGATGTGTTCCTGTGTGACTTGGTCTAGGTGATCCTGCTGTGGCAGGGGGGTTGGACTAGATGATCTTCTAGGTCCCTCCCAACCCCTAACATTCTGTGATTCTGTGAACTTCATAGTTTGCATATATATAGATGAAAATACTAGGTAGAACTAAATTTTCATTGTCCTCTTACCAATTAGAGTGTATTTTGATTTGGAGATGGACTTTGCAGCCGTATCTGTGGGAAGAGTGGAGGTTCAGATTGAAAGAAAGGAGTAGATGGAAAATCAATGAAGATACACTTTTCTTCTTGATGACTAAAAAGTTCTGTAGTTCTTGAACACTTGTGTAACCTGTTGGTCCAAATCTGGCTATCTTATTAACAAGTTACTTTGATACAAAACTTTTCATTCTTTACACATATGAACTGTTGTTTTATAGATGGAAAAAATTATTTTAGAGCCTATCTTTCAGAGCACACCAGTACAGAATTACAAAGAATCAGTAGCTAGACTAAATAAAGGGGTTCCCTAGAGGCCTACAACTTACCTGACACAGTGACCTTACTTTCCCTGTTTATGGGACATTTTTTTAGCGACTAAATTAGGGGGACACTACTTTGTTGTGTCTCATGCTTAAATAAAAAGCTTTGGGTAAATGCCCTTCATGTGCTAGTTGAGTTGGAGTAAATTAGTCTCAAAACATTAGTCTAAGCCTTTTTTTATGTTTTGAGTGGGTTTTTCTCCCCACTTCTTTTCCTTTCTCCCTCAATTTTCAGTTTGGGAGTAGTAGTATGACCTTTGTCTTTCTTCTTCTAGAAGCTAGAAGTGTTTTGTGCTTTTTAGGACCACTACCTTTCTGGTGTTCTTTTTCTGTTATGAAAAAAAGAGAATATATTCTCTGCTCACTGTTGCCATCTTGGGGTGATGACTGGCGCAGGTTTCTGGGTGGGTGAGAAAAGTGGCACTACAAATGTGTTCAAGTAACAGGGTTTTAAAGCACAGTGTGTGGTTTTGTTGACAGTTCCTTCTATATTCAAAATATTCTTTATTTAATTCTGCTTTTCATGCTAATTCAGGAATTGTAATAACTTAGGTCTTGCCAAATGTATTAGATGGTGTACTAAAGGAGTATCTATTTGGAAGCCATTCTAAATGCAGAATTAAATATATATAGGTTTGTGTTGTTTTAGTAGAGAAAGCAATACTGAAACTTGTTTTTCCTCCCTCTTGTTGGCAGCTTTTCTTCACCAGTGGAGTGTGAGAAATAGAAACTGAACAAGATGAGTGAGCTGGAACAGTTACGGCAGGAGGCAGAGCAGCTGCGAAATCAAATCAGAGTAAGAATTGCTAATTTTTCATTATAAAGTTCCTTCTTTAAAGGAGTAAAGTGTAATACAATTTTCTATATAATTCTATATTTCTATTTAAATTTTTCTCATGTTTAAATTATGCAGAGTTTAAAATATTTTCAGAGTATTTGTTTAAAAAATCAGAAAAGTTAGGCATTGGTGGATGAAATTATTCATATTTCTTGAACAAAAAATGTTTTGTTTTTTTTTCTATAGTTTTATTTCTATTGAAGTTTTTTGTGTTTTGTTACTAGGAGTATATGTCTCTCTGCAAATTTTTATTTTGGAAAAAAAAAAAGGAACACCAAACATGTAGAGCCTAGGCATGACAGGCTGGTGTTCAGGGTATCGGGAAGGCTTGTTTCTGAGCTAACAAGTGTCTACTCTCGATGAGCATGCCTGTGAAAGCACGGCATGTGAGGAAAACCTTCTGGGGTGGATGCCATTTCTACAAGCCCTATTTTTTTGCTTCCTGTTGAATTATTTTTTTCCTTGTTTGAAAATGCAGATCACCCCGTATGTGCTCATTTTTTTGTTATTATTACTCATTGAAGAATAAACCAGTGTGATCTGGCACTCCTGAAGTCACTTTACCAGGAATCTGTTGCAACATGCTCATATACTTCAGTGATGCAGCTTGCAGTAAAGTACAGAATTTAATAGGGATCTTCCAATTATATTTAGTTTTTCATCAAAATTTTATTTTCCTAAGCACAAATAATTTACAAATCTTATTTCCATGGAGATGTCTTAGTTGCAAACTGCTTATCATCTAAGGTTCTAGGTTTCCTGGAACACGTTGCAATGCACAGTTGCCTTTCTTAGCGCGGCATCTGCTGGCAGCAGTTTTGGCGTGGCCCTCTGCTTAGTTCAGGGGACCCGTGGCTGCTCAGTAGCTCAGCCATAGTGGGAACACCCTGCATTTGTTTGTAGTCAAGTTGAACACCCTTCCTGTGTTCACCGCTGAGTTGGGGGTGAATGGTGCTTTTGTGGCTACTCCTTCAGTGCCACCCAGTGAGAGCTGTGCATCCTCTTGTTTTCACTTAGTACACACTAGTGAATGCCAAGGCGGGCACCAGTCAATGTTGTGGGACTGGGCACTCCTTCTAGCAGCTCTGCAGAGGAGTGCAACTAAATTTTAGTTTAAAGATACAGTTTTTCTTAAATTTTAAGCTTTATTATGGCATTGCACAAATAAAAGGTATACATAATTTTTCATCTCTGCCTGATGTGTGAAGACTTTGTATTACATTATGTTGGGTTGAGCCAGTTAGTCTTAATTCAGTTTTAGTGGTCACTCTCTCTGGCTTTATGCAAAACTCTGTGAAGAAAGAGGTACCAGTCAAGTAAGAGAGCTAGACTGTGTTGCAGGAACTGGCCCTTTGTACAAAGGACTTTTTTTGAGGCTTGAGGTCAATTTTACATTTCCCTTCTAACTGTACCACCCAAACTTGTAACTGAATCTATACATATGTAGCTGAGTAACCATGGCTATTGCTGTTGGACTCTTTAGGCAATTGTGTTTCCTTTGTTGGATCAGAGTGCAGTGTCACGTACCTTATGATGAATTCTAACTTCAGATTAATACACAATTAAAAATTCTCCTGATGACTTAATATTCAAGAAGCTTTCTAACAAAACCATTCAGTTTCATAGTTGTATAGCTGAGTATTTATCTTGTTTAACCTATTGCACAATTTTCTTTCTAAATAGGTGCTTTTTGGGGGATGGATATGAGGATAGATAGAGTTTTTTTGAAGTTTCTAGAATATCTAGTTATGACAGTAATGATTCTGTTATGATGAGGCATATGTAGAAATGATAGTTAACATGTGAGAATTAAAATAGTCTGTTGAAACTTTGTTTTTCCTGCAACTTTCCTAATCATATGGCAAGTATTAAACAGCCTCAAGTATAGGTGTTGCTATAGCTCTTTCTTTAAGAAAAATATCTGTGTTTCTTTCAGACTGCATTCAGAATTTATGTTGAACATCTTCAACTGTTTCAGCTAAACTAAATAACTGAAGTAGTTTAAAATACAGTGTGTTTTATCCTGTGGATGAAGGAAATCCTGAGTGCTAGAGGATTTGCTGCTTTGGTATTTTAAACCCCTCCTTATTCTAGACATCAACATTTTATAAATATTTCTGCAGTTCAGATATTTTAAAAATAAGTTGAGATGACTTAATCTCCTCTCAGGCTTGCTTTCTGTGAGGAAAGCTATAAAGGGTGGTCAAAATAAGCATGCATTATAAAAAAATTGCTACGTCAAGTAAGTCTTAAGCAAGAGCTTGAAGAATTAAGATCCTAGTCTGGATGTGTTGGTGCAGTTCCAAACTCTGAGTAAATGTTTCCTTTCCTCCTCTCACTGAGGACGTTACCATTAGTATACAGATAGAACGCTTTCATGGGGCAGGGGGCTGTGCAAACGAGTGGTGAAGGAGGACGTGCTTTGTTTGGGAGATTTCTGCATGACTGGTTACAGAAGTTGGAGGGTATTAGAAATTTCAGGGAGTTAGAGGGTCTTATGGCTCATCCTTAAATACTGCTGTCAGTAGTTTTTTCTAACTTGTGCTGTAGAGTTCCTGTCTAATTTTAAGCCAATTATTTTAATCTGTGCTTCTCAGAAGTGGTTGTTGCTATTTTTGTGTTTTGAAGAGGACAGACCAAGCTGCAGCACTGCATGCCCCAGCAGCTGTAACTGAAAACAGTTGTGCAAAATATGGCAAACTGTGCATAGTGGTGTCCACCCCTGTCAGGTGTTCCCGCTGTTCCTCTGAGACAAACAGAAGTATGTTTTCTAGGTGGGGTTGAATAATATGCAGAAAGTTTTTCATATGCCTATAGAATATGAAATACTGAAAAACATGGAGACCTGAGCACCATCCATTCCATGAAAAGCATGAGGGTGTTGACTATTTTTTTTCCTACCTTTTGTATGAAATGCACCAGCAGCTTAAGCTTTGGTGAGCCTGCTGCCTGTTTTGCTCTCCTTTCTCTCTGAACTAAGCATGGTCATACCTGCAATGGCAAGGGTGTTGATGCAAGATCCTCATGGAGCACAAAGCTTGCTAATCATGTGTAATATGTGGTTGCTTTTTCAGATGGATTGTTTTTCCCTTGGTGCTCAGCACACCCTTAGCAAGCACATCCACACCAGGGAAGGAATGCAGGGAAGAGGGTAGGCACTGGGACGTAAGGATGGCTCCAAATGCCTTTGAATCTCATATTCTGTAGAAAGGGAGATTCAAAGGTTTCAGGAGCATGGCCTGTAAGTCCCTCTTCCTCCACTATCCCCAGCTTGTGTGCCAGTGCTTTAGATTCCTTGGACAATAAATCGTAGTAGGGTGACATAAGGCATATTGTAGCATGCAAGTTGTTACAGTAAGTAACAACATGTAAATTGTTGTCTTGTGGCTTTTTGAGTGTGGCGAAGTCTAGCTTAAGAGTTATTTTTTCTTCAGACACTTTCAATTGATGCTCGGTGTTGTCTTTTAGATTCAACTTAGTCCATTCTTTTCTTTCAGGATGCAAGGAAAGCATGTAGTGACACAACTCTTGCTCAGGTATGTGTTTGAGTCTGTGTAGAGTCTGTGAAAATAAAAATCCCTAAAATTTATGACTGTAACATGTTCCTGTTTAGTAACTGAAAGAATAAAGTGAAAGAAGCCTTTGGAAATGTACTGTGCGTTTATACAGTTAGTGAAAACAAGATAACCCCACCAAAAAAACAAACAAAATGGCAAAACCCCCGACATCTTAATGGGTTCTGCTTCCAGTTTATCTTTTAAATACAGTGTGTTTATTATACTTAGTATATTGAGAAAGACTTAAATGAATATCTTTTACTCATCATTTGGAAACAAATGTATTTTGCATTTAAAGTTCTGCCATTGCTTGAGAGCTCACAGTTCAGTAAATATGGGAGGATTTTCTTCCATTGGTTTGAACTGAAAACTTCAAGATTTCACAACTAAAAGAGCCTCAGGATTACACAGTATTATTTAAAAACATTCTGAAGTTTCAAGGATAGCTGTTGTGAAGTGTGCTAGTTTATCTTCCATAAAATGTTTTGCTCAGTATTGCATGGACCTAATCCTGGATTGGACGCTAGTATCATTTTATTTTTTAATGTTGTGTGCCAAGACAGATTATTTTCTATCAAAGTTCAAATGTATTTGGTTATCTTGTATATTAAAAAGAGTTCTCAGTATCTCAGGTGTTTGTTTTATTTATTTTTAGATCACAACAAGTCTGGACTCAGTGGGTCGAATTCAAATGCGAACAAGGCGTACACTTAGGGGTCACTTAGCCAAAATCTATGCTATGCACTGGGGATCTGACTCAAGGTTTGTACAATTTATACTCTGAGTCTGAGGACTAGAAATCAGATTGTCAACTTCAGAATTAATACCAGATTTGGGGAGCCATATGATGTGGTGTTGGTGTCCTTATAGGGGGATCACACACCATGACTGGTGGCTTGTTTTTTTTCTTTAGTTCTACTTTGCCTTTTTAAAACCAGTAACGTAATAGAGAAGCCCAGATTGAACAGAGAGGCACTTCGCTTGTTCTTGTTCAAAGACTATTTGCCTTTTCCTTCTTTTATTTTTAACTAAGTTCTTTGAGTCTATTTAGGCAGTGGAGGGCAAGTGGTGAAGCATATTTTTGAACTTCTGTGATACTGTAGATAAAAAATCTTTATGGACAAATTTTATTTAATTTAAAAAAACCTCCTTTGGTACATATCAGGAAAAGTTACTTACCTTCCCAGAACCAGTTTTGCTACGCTTTCTTTAGAGCAACTGGTGGTCAGATGGTAACAGTGCCTCATGTCTACTCTCTGTAATCATGTAGTCCAGAAAGAAATACATCTACAATCTAGTCTCAAAATAAGATTAATTTTCCCCTAATTTTCTTGTTTATTTTTGTGTAGCTGTATAGTTAAAATAAATTACATGAAAAATAAAAGCAGAGTGTGGAAAGATTTCATAAAATGGGTTTTCAGTAAGCTGAAGGTTTTGTCCATTGTTAATTATGAGTCCTTGTAGACACTGGATTTCATTGCTCAGGTAATGTATAGATCTTTGAAGATTGTTTCCAGCAAATGGCCCCCCAAACAAAACCAAAAACAAACAAAAATAACAAAACTAAGAAGTTTTTCAATCATTTAGTAATCATGCATTGATGTATGTCTATTCTGAGATTGCTTTTTGTGTGTTTTATATTAACATATTTTACTTTCTGTTTATATTTAGGCTACTAGTCAGTGCTTCTCAAGATGGAAAGTTAATTATTTGGGATAGTTATACAACAAATAAGGTAGAGTTATCTATAATCCATATCGGTGATTCATGCATAATTTATGTATTTGAGGGGCCTTGTGTCTATTTTTATTATGGTTTTGAGGTGAAAATTAAAAAGAAGCAGTCTTTCTAATTCAGATGTAATTTTTAAATTTTCTTTCATGATCAGCTGATTACTAGTGATATGTTGTAGGTTGTGTCTTGGAAGTAATAGTTCTGGGTAATAACATAATATTGTCCCTCTATTTTGCTAGTGCAGTAGTTTGTAACTATTGCTTTCTGCCTGTGTGGTGTTGCTTCTGAAAATAATTTGGTTTTAAATTGTAGAAATACACAACCTCAGAATTTACGAGACTGCTTTGCTTTTGAGGGCAGAGAAAGGAGGAAGAAAAAAAAAAGATAAAAAAGAAAGATGTTAAATGAAAAAAAACTTAAAGAGTGTAGAGCGATGATCTGCTTCTGTGAACTGTTGTGTCTCTGTAGGTACAACCGTCCCATTTTATACCTGTAATTCAGAGATGTAGAAGAATTGGACTAAGAACTGTTTAAGTTTAGAATAGCTTTGCTGTTAGCTGCTGTTATACTGAAATTCTGTAGATCTACCCGGGAGACTACTGGGATTTTTCATCCTAGTTTTTATCTGTGTAGAACTATGAAATGGGCCATAATACGCTGTAACATCAAAGTACTAAAACTTAATGATGCACAATCTACTCAGTGTGTTTACCTTCTGTATTTCATTAACTGATCTGAAGAATGTGGGTGATGGATGAAAGCTGTTGTGTGACGTAGCTCTCATCAGCTCTGTCCTTCCCCAGATGCACGCCATTCCTCTCAGATCCTCCTGGGTGATGACCTGTGCCTACGCACCTTCTGGAAACTACGTGGCCTGTGGTGGATTGGACAACATCTGCTCCATATACAACTTAAAAACCAGAGAGGGCAATGTGAGAGTGAGCCGAGAGTTGCCGGGGCACACAGGTCAGCCATACTCTTTCTTCAGCTTTGGTTGGTTTTTTATTGCACAAATTAAACAGTCTTGCTTTGAAGTGTATTGTGAACTGTGAAATTGTTTTGTTGGTTACAGTCTAGCTGTGGGAGAACTTTAATCATTGAAACTAACATAAAATGGTTTTGTTTTCAGGATATTTGTCCTGTTGTCGCTTTCTGGATGACAACCAAATTGTCACTAGCTCAGGAGATACCACTTGGTGAGTTCTGAGATTTTGTTGACCTTTTTTTTTTCCTCCCTCACCCCCTATTTTTTTTTTCTCCTCTCTCATGCATCAATTTGTCTTTAAAACTTAAACTCTTGAGTAACACTGTGTTAACATTCTCACTTTATCTGCAGTGCTCTGTGGGATATTGAAACTGGTCAACAGACCACCACATTCACTGGGCATACTGGCGATGTGATGAGTCTTTCCCTAAGCCCAGATATGAGGACTTTTGTTTCGGGTGCCTGTGATGCCTCCTCGAAGCTTTGGGACATTCGAGATGGGATGTGCAGGCAGTCGTTCACAGGGCATGTGTCAGATATTAATGCAGTTTGTGTAAGTGATCCTTTTATGTTTCCACATGGGAAGAGTGGGAGGCTAAAAGCTATGAGTTGCATTATTACAGTCTACAGGGTTACTCTGATTAAAATAATTTCCTTTGTTAGGGCAGAGATTGTTAAATTGTGTGTAATGAAAAAGATTGTCTAATAATCTATGATCTAGTTTATTACTGAATTATTACTGTTATCTGTGATGCATTGAATTGTTTGTGGCATAGTTTCACTATGTTTTTGTTTAGTAACTGAGGGCTTTTTTAAAGAAGCAAAGAATGGAAGAGGGAAACAGCAGTATGGCAATATGTTAAAGCTTGAAAATTGCAGATTAATGTGATATACTGAGAGGGAGCAAAATAACCAAGTGTCCTCATCTTAAAGTTTTTTGTTAAATTAAAGTGTACTTGATATTTTCTGTTGAAAAGAGCTTTCAAGGAAATATTCTGAAAGGCAACATTAACATCTATCATTATGTTGAAAATTCATCCCTGGAATAATTTTGTAATATTTATAAACTGGATAATACTCCTCTCTGTCATAGTAACACTATGTTCTGATCTGCAAGATATGAGCTCTGATAAATAGAGAATGAAATCTAAGCTACATCTGTTTCTGATAAACATGAAAAATCATTTAGGCTGAGAAAATACCAAAAGCATGACCAGTAGAAAAATGTAGTTCCTATACTTAGACTTGAATCCTGAGAAGTATTGAGTTACTTTCATTCCTCTTTCAATCAATATGGCTGTTGCAAGAATGACTCTTGAATTGCAATAGATTTAGGGGTTGGTTGGTTTTTTTTGCAATGGAATTGCTTGCTTGCCATCTTTTGCCCCGGCTGAGCCCACCTGGCTGACAAGCTCAGGCTGGAACACTGTGCTGCTTCGCTCAGGCAACCTGGCCCAGGGTGCACACAGCTCTCTTGTGGCACATTTCGTAGCAGTTGTTTGCATCCCCTTCACCTCCCATCCTACCATGGGTGGGAGCTGCCTGGGGGAAATTCCCATCAATCCAGGAGTGTTGCCAGTGCTGCTGGAGGAGCAAGTGCTCCATCACATGGCTGTGCATGTGCTTTTTTGAACATGCAGATTATTACTATTATTACTTGTTAGATCTATCATTATGCCTCAGGATCTGATCACTGCAAAACGATCCTGTGATGCTGTTGACACAGTACATAAACAGTGGCTTTGGGTTTTTTTTCTGGTGTCAAACTCCTGTCTCGTAATTAAAACTTACAGTTTTTCCCCAATGGACACGCGTTTGCCACTGGGTCTGATGACGCCACTTGCCGGCTGTTTGACCTGCGCGCTGACCAGGAGCTAATGATGTACTCACATGACAACATCATCTGCGGAATCACCTCCGTAGCCTTCTCCAAGAGTGGCCGCCTTTTGCTAGCGGGTTATGACGACTTCAACTGCAATGTGTGGGATACCCTGAAGGGGGAGAGAGCAGGTGAGTGGGTGGCACTACAAAGAGACGAAATTTTCTGCTTCCTTGGCAGAAGATGGTTGTTCAAACTCTCTGCAAAATGCAGTCAGTTCATTGCCAGTGCTGCCACTGATGTGATGGACTCTTCTTGGTTCCTTTCAACTCGGTTTTCTTATAGAACAGTATCCTTTATTTTATTGCATTTGGTTGTACCTTCTAGCTGTTACACTGTGTTACGGTTTCCTATCTAGGATATGGGGAATATGTGCTCCAGTCAGTGAAATACCTCTTTCTTGAGTATTTGCCATGATTTATTTATTGGTGTGCTGGAATCATAGAATGGCTTAGGATCGAAGGAACCTTAGAAATCATCCAATCCAACCTCCCCACCATGGGCAGGGATGCCTCTTAACTAGACTAGGCTGCTCAAGGCCTAATCCAACCTGGCCTTGAACACCTCCAGGGAGGGGGCATCCACAAGCCCTCTGAGCAATCTATTCCAGAGTCTCAGCACCCTTGTACTGAATAACTTTTTCTTAAGATCCAGCCTAAACCTATTTTCCATCAGTTTAAAACCTCATCCTATCACTGGACACTCTTGTCAAGAGTCCCTCTCCAGCCTTCTTGTAGGATCTCTCCAGGTATTGGAAGGCAGTTATAAGGTCACCCCAGAGTCTTCTCCAGGCTGAACAACCCCAGCTCCGTCAGCCTGTTGTAGTAGCAGAGGTGCTCCAACCCCTGGATCAATTTTGTGGCCTCCTCTGGACTCATTCCAACAGATCTATGTCCCTCTTATGGTGGGGACACCAGAACTGGATGCAGTATTTGAGGTGGGGGTCTTAAAAGAGCAGGGTAAGGGGTGGAGAAACACCTCTCTTGATCTGCTGGCCACACTCATCTTGAGGCATCCTAGCATAGGGTTGGCTTCCTGAGCTGCAGGAGTGCACAATGCCAACTCATGTTTAGCTTCTTACAGTCTCTTCAGTGCTACTCTCAACCCACTCTATACCCAGTCTGTAATTGTGCCTGGGATTGGCTCATCCCGGATGCAGGTCCTTGCACTTTGACTTGCTAAACCTCATGCAGTTTGCACTGTCCCATTTCTAAAGCTGGTCAAGGTCCCTCTGGGTGTCATCCTCTCCCTGAAGTGAGTCCACTGCACCACACAGCTTGGTATCGTTGGCAAACTTACTGAGGTTGCACTCGATGCCACTGTCCGTGTCACTGACAAAGATATTCAACAGTACTAGACCCAGAACAGATCCCTGAGGAGCTCCACTTGTCTCTGGTCTCCACCTGGACATCAAGGCATTGATCACAACTCTTTGAGTGTGACCTCCTAGCCAGTTCCTTATTCACTGAGTGGTCCATCTGTCAAGCCCGTGTCTCTCTGTCTTGGAGACAAGGATGTCATGTGTAAGAGTGTTAAATGCCTTGCACAAGTCCAGGTAGATTATGTCAGTTGCTCTTCCATATCAACCAGAGTTGTAATTCTGTCATAGAAGGCCACCAAATCAATCAGGCACAATTTGCCCTTAATGAAGCAGTGTTGGCTGTCACTGTTCACCTCATTATTTATCATGTGCCTTGGAGCAGATCCTTCTACTATCTGTACTATGATTTTACCTGGCACAGAGGTGAGGCTGAGTGGTCCATAGATCCCTGAATTTTCTTTGCTTCCCTTTGCTGAAAGATGCTTGAAGATCTTGAGGCTAAGGAACAGCCTCCACAATAATATGAGGTCTACAGAAAATTTATTCACTGGAGTATATGAAATCAATTAATACAGAATTAAACATTTGCATTGACTTTTGCAGCCATCAGAGGAAGTAATTTAGATAGTAATAAGTTACAGTAGTAAGTTAAATGATGGGGCCTGGGTCAGTTCTGAGCCTTGGGTCGGCTGTTCAGGCTCCAAATACACCCTTTTCCTTAAGGGATGTGGACAGGCTGAGTTTTACCAGACCTGGGTGTGGCACCTCAAGAGAGCAGACAAGTGCAGGAATGGGTGGGAGGAGGTAAAACCAAAGTGGGAGGATGCAGGGAGGAGACACTGCTTGTTGGACACTGCACATGGGGGATGTTTAACCTCCAGGGCTTGCAAAACATGGGAGAACCGAGGTAGTGCTGTACCCAGGCCATTGTTAGAAGATGCCACGTTTGATTTGATGGCTGAAATTGTGGACAGCATTGCTGAAAATGAGGAAAAAGCAGTAGAGAGCCTGGTAAGGGATGAAGAGGTCTCTAGGATGGGAGGAAGGAGAAGTTGTGAAGGCAGAGAGTAAAGTGCAGTCTGTTTTGTGCACATAGTTTTAAAAACCTCATTGTTGAGCTTTTTGATATGGCCATTGTGATGTATACAGCCCTGCAGAGTAACAACAAGGATGAGACATCTTCCCAGTGTGTCTTTTTTTTTAAGTAAATTTGAAGTCTTACCTGGGAGAGCAGAGTAACAGCTGTAGTCCTTGACATTATTAACTTGCATTGCTTCTTCTTTTCCAGGTGTCCTTGCTGGCCATGACAACCGTGTCAGCTGTTTAGGTGTTACTGATGACGGCATGGCTGTAGCTACAGGGTCTTGGGACAGTTTTCTCAGAATCTGGAATTAACTGGGAGCCAAACATGTACATTCTCCATTTGAGATCTGGAGAGATCAATGCTGCAGCCTATAGCTGTGAAATAACATTTCTACCTTGTATTTGCAGGTGAAGTTTTTCTATTCACTGATTATTACACAAAAAGGCTTTCTGTAAACTAGGAAAAAAAAAATCAAGTGAAGAAATAGGGGAGGGGGGAAGAAATCAGTGACTTTTTAAAAGGGGCCAGCACGCATAATCATGGTGACCGACAAACTAAGAGCCAGTCTTTTTGTTTTTGGTGGTTTGGTTAGATTGTCCTTGAAGGGTTTTTGCTTGTGCTCAGTCTGCTAATCCTGTACACTTTTTTTTTTTCTTTTGTACATAACAGAATATACACGTTATAGCAGCCTATCATGTAACATTTGTCTGTATGTAATATGTTTGCATTTTTTAAGGAACTACATTTATAGCTTTGCTTTTAACCCAAGATGTCACTTCTGAGTTTTGTAGTGGAACTAGATTGCTGTTCTAAATGTCTTTTGTGAATTTACTGTAGATAAAGTGAAGCCAATGGTATTTGTGTGTTTTTTTATAATGGAAGGCATTTAAATTTAGTTTTAAAGGCCCTGGAGACTCCCAGTTAATACCTACCGCCTTACTCATTCACTGCTTAACCTGCTTGCCTATTTTTAATCACGGGGGGGATGTCTTCCTTCAAGCCAGTGGTTCCTGGTTCATCCATTGGCAGTCATGGCCTCCAAACATCAAGGAGTTAATGCCAGGCAGACTTTCAACAACAGGAAAAAAAAAAAATCGGAATCCAGAAGTAGTGGCTGCATTCCCACTGCAGCTTTTCATGTCATCCGGGCCACACGGGCTCATGACGAAGAAGTCAAGTGAGCTGCATTGCTGCTGTTGGGAGGCTGAGCCCTTTTCCCTGAGGGGTCAGCTCTAACTAACCAAGGTCATTCCGGCCCCTCCTGCCCTCAGGCTGATCTGCAGCAAGCAGCAGTTGGGCGGCTGGATGTGGGAAGCAGCCTGATGACAAAGCTGGCTCCCTGACCCAGGGCGACTTGGGGACATTGCAGGGGGCACCCCCTCAGAGTCAGAGCATCACCATAGCCAGAAGTGCTGGTTGTCACTTATTGCAGTGGTGCTTGTAAGTGGAGTTGTGTAACTTACAGGGAACCAAATAACCTTCCTTGCTCGAGTGACTCCTTCAAGCTTCATACAATAAACTTAACAACTTGCTTGTTCTCCCGTGGTCACAGAGGTCTGCACTGTAGTGGCTTGTTAGATGCTAATTGTTGTGCAGCTCTGGCACTGTAAATAGACATTTCCTCTTCCTGGTTTTATTCTGATTTTTCCATCAGTTGCTTCTAAATGATAGGTTCTGATTGAGTACAGTTTAGTGGATAGAGGAAAATAAATTACTGATGCCCTTTTGAAACTACCTAAGAAGATGGCTTAACTTTTTGGTGGCTGGCAGCTATGCCTGCACTGGCAGGGGATGTTCTCTTGGGATTCGGAATGTCTGGGGCCTTCTTGGAAAGGGGAACTAGGTCTGTTGGCTTCTCTTACATGACATTTTAAAGAAATGTGGATTTTTAAACTGTCAGGTTGAAGATAATGCTAATCTGCCTTCATCTGAAGTTATGGGGAGTCTGGATGTCTCTGGGTCAGGTAGTAAATATAAGTGCCCAGTATCATGTAATATACCAAAACATATTTGTGGCTGAGATTACTATTTGTCAAGTTTCTGATATTTGTAATCCCAAATTTCAGTACTTCCGGACTGTGCCTGTAAACTTGCCATGTCTGTAATAGTGAAGGTGCCAATAAATGTACCGGTCAATCACAGTAAATTCACTTTTAAAGCAAAAAAATGTGCATCTTATGTTGGAGGCATATCCATCGACTGAGGGCAAGCTGTGGTGCCGGACCAAAATTACCTTATGTTGTATGTCACAGGAATTCCTTAGCATTCTGCTTAATGAGCTGCCAGCATCAAAATTAGGGAATTCTTGTTACTCTCTGAAGTGAGCAGCTCTTTGGGATCTTGCAGACTTGGTTTTTTTGGTTTTTTTTTTCAGTGGTGCATTTATTTTATTTTTTTTTAACTCACAGCTGCCTTGAGTGAATAATTCTGGAAATTTGTTACTAAGGAATTTTAAGAAAATGTTCTTTTTCTAAAAAGAAATTAGTATTTTCCACAGGAGTGTGTTTTGAACCAATTTCCTAGTCTACACCTTTGCAAAGACAGGTGCCACTTTTACATTCTGGTATTAAAACCAGTTTCTACTTGCAAAGCTCCAAAAACAATTTTACAAATGTATATATAACTTTTCTTAACAGTTCAGGTAGCCTCTTAACTGTGGCGATGGCTCATACAGGTATTACTGCAATGAATTTCACTGTCAGTGTTTGATGGGCTGTTGATTGTGTGTTGGATTCAGCTGCTTTTACAGTAAATAATACGGAATGCCAACTCCTTGCTAATGAGGTTTACACTTCCCCGCCGGGTTTTGCTGTTTGGGTGACCGATGGTTGGAGTGCCACAGGTCCCAGGGTGGCTCCTTTTGTGTCAGGGCAGTGAAGCTGGAAAAAAGCCTAAGTGCAGTTGGTAGCTGATGCATCTTGGGAACTCATAGAAAGCTTCTGCTAGATCCTGCCTAGGTGACATTTGCTGCTTAAATACTGTCCTGGATACAGTTTTCAGGGTTGTTGTGTTTTGGTTTTTTTTTTACATTATTTTTTAAAGCCTACAGATTTAACATGTTGTTACATAAGGCCAAATGATAACCTTGCAAAGTGGTATTTTCCTTTTCTAAAGGGCTGTGAGTGACCTTTCAGGATGAATGCCCTTACTAAAATGGATGTGGTTTTAATGTAAAAGCTCCAACTCCTCCTGCTACCAGGAAGGTAATAAATTGACCCTTCATAGCTTTTCCTTAAAAGGTTTGCAGCGTGGCAGGGAGCTCACGAAGATTTCGCAGCACTAGCAGATACATCTTGTCTTTAAAAGTTGGTGCCAAACTATCATCAGCATAACTAGCTGAAGTTCATGTAACCTGTGTAATGACAGGGATGGAGGAACTCAGGTTGTTGTGCCAGAACAGTTGCAAGGTGACGCTTTCCCAGCCTCTGGTAAAAGTCAAGCGACTTTTATGGCTTGGAAAGTGAAATGATGCATAGCAAGGTTTATGATATTGAGGTACAGGTTTTTGTCAGCATTTTCTAATGCTGATTGAACTTTGCAGTAGAGAATAAACATCAGGCATGTGCCCAACTTGTGCTTGCTCCCATGTAGACTTAGACACCTGTTTTTGGGTGGAGATGTTAGATGCTGGAAACCACAAAAAGTTTCTACATGGTATCATGCTGCTGTTACTCGCTTATTCCAGTAACAGGAGCCTGTGTCTGGCTCCAGACCTTTTTTTTTCTTCCAAACATCGCTATCATCTGCCTTGGTAAATTGCAGATACATCATGATGTCTGGCAGAACTGATAGATCAATGTACCAGCAACAACTTACATATATACACACCACTTGGAACACAGATTAAATAGGCTTTTCGAGGAGGGTCTGACTTTGCCTTGGCAAAACTGAGTTGCTCTAAGAGCTGGTCCAGTGTACTTCTGTAATGCATGGGTTGGAGCTCCTTCGTGTAACCGCTTGTCCCACAATGAAGTTCAACATGACTTTAAGGTGAGATGAAAATATTGTCAAAACATTCCAAGAGTGCTTAGTCTTTCCTCTTTGGGGACATATGTCACCTCCACTAGGTTTAGTGCTGTGCTTTAAGATGTTGGTGAGAGTATTGGCTAATTCAACTAGTTGGTATAAATGGTCGTGTAGCAGAATGACTGATTTTTGAGATAGTATTTCCTGTAAAAGTAATTAAGCATGGGTTGATGGTGCACTTTGTATACAATAATCTGGCATGCATGCTGGTAAACTACTTCCTACACTTCAGAGGCACCACAAGCCTTTTTATCCAATTGCTGGTTATGTAAAATACATGCAGAATGTTAATGCAGTGTTGTTATGGTAAATGTGTGAACAGTGTTACTAATTGATATAACTGATAACAGATTACATGTACCTGACATTCTTATACCACACAGTATGTTTAGGTTTTAACTAATAAGGACTTTGGTGGAATAGTCTTAGATATTTCAAGCCTTTGTTTTACTTACACAATGGTGCTCTATTTGTGTTTTTCTCCTTTTTTTAAAAAAAAAAAATCAAAATAAAAGCATCTGAACACTTATAGTACATATTACATCCAAAGGACTCCCAAACAAATGCTTCTAAACATGCTTGATTTTTATTTGCCTTTAGTTTCCAGCATTTTTCCTAAGCGAGGGTTCTTTTTTTATTTTGGTTGGGTTTGCTTTTTTTTTTTCTACTTGTTCCTGACTACTTTGGAAAACTTCAGTAATGTTACCAATTATGAAGTGATTCTGCACTGCCTTTGGATTGTGTATGTATTCAGAAACAGTCTTAAAGCTTTTATTTAAGCTATTAAAAACAAAAGCAGGGACTTGTGCCATTTGTTCTTTACCAGTGCTGTTGTAAAAAGACTTCTCTGTGAAAAAAAAAAAAAATCACTCGCTATGAACTCTGTTTATAGCTTTTTTTTTCCACGATGGATCTTTTTCTTTGTATTTGTATAGTGGCTCAGTGAAAGATGTTGCCATGAGTTGATATTGTAACCAATAAACAAGTGCTTTTAACCAGACTGCCTCACTTGTGAATGTGTAATTAGTGCTGCAGTAACAAGCAGCCCCTGTCATGAAGAGCAAGATTTCTGTGACACAGAGTATGGATTGAACCAGCATTCCCTACCCCAACACCTTGCTCTTTCTGATTCCCCTAGTACAGGGAGCTGAGCTGTTATGTGTCCATCTGGACAGCACAGCCTTATACTAGTCCTTCAACCCTCACCCCTTTACCTGAGGGGGGTGCTGTAGGGAGTACACTGGATGCTCTTCTGGCACAGGGAGAAGTTATTTTATCCAGCCTCATTCAAGGCCTCATTCATTCCAACAGGCATTCTGTTCTGACCAGGTGGTAAATGTAGGAGAGCTATAAGGTAGGAGGTTTTCACCTCTTACACAGCTGCAAAATAACTCAATAGACCACAGTGGTAGTATTTTTAATTTTTTTTAATAAATAACGAACACATGCAGGTAAAGTTTTTCTTGATATAATACCCATAAAGTCCTCCAGAATGAGAGCATTTATACAGAGCTGGAACTGCATATAAAGAAGGCTGGGCTGTTACTCAGCTTGGGATTTCACAGTTACCCCCCAAAACCTGGAGACTTCTCATGCACACTGCTACTGAAGGGTCTAAGAGCACCATGCTTGTGCTAGTACACTCAGAAACTGAGATACATTGTGGTGAAGTGTTCTTTGTCTTCTACTAATTAACTGCTTCTGGCATTAGATTTTATATCTATTTCCTTTGAAGATAGCCCTTATTTACTGGAAAATAGCAAATCTCCATTTTAGATTTAAGATTAAATATTTCAATTACACTTCCATAAAAATATATATAAATATTCTGAAAAGATTTTCTTCTTGAAAATAAGTTATTTTTAAAAAGTCGCATTAGAAAAAAAAAGTAGTTGTTAAATGATTGCAGATGTCAACAACAAAACCATTTTTTTAAAAAGAGCCTTGACTTCTTGAGGTGAGCAAAGGTTAAACTACTGCAACCCCAGGGACAGCTCAGGCCGTTACATGACTGAAAACTCAAGCCCAGCCTCACACTGTTCTGTGAATCCAGCGGTAGGAGCCTGAAGCCTAGCCTGACACCCAAAGCTTCCCCAGCCAACATGCAAAACCGGTCAAGACCAGCTGGCTGCTGATGCAGTGGAACTTAACACACCAGCAGCTCATCCCAACAGGGGGTTATTTCACCACCTAACCAACTGCATGCAGAACTCTTGACAGGCTGGTTGAAACAGGTTTATATTAGTTCATCAATAGCATCCCATCTAAATGTGGTAGCCAGAGGGGAAACAAGAACCTGCTGCATTCCCTTAGTGAATGCTCTGCAGCTTACTATCATCTTTTACTTCCAGTACTTTAAAAGTACTTTACTACTTTGAGGCCCAGAAAGTGCTGCCCAAGACCATTTCACTTGCTTTCAAAACAAGTCAGGAGTCCTCTCCCCTGCTCAGGTTTCTAATTCATCAAACAAAACCACACACATGTGACAACAAGCAGCACTGTCCTCCAGCGCTGGCTAATTCTTATGCAACTGAAACAGGAGACAGTGATAACTGTTATAAGCTCTCTCCCTCATGAAGTCCTGGATGCCAGGAAGCAAGACTTGCCCCTGCTAAATACTAAAGAAAACCAATAGGAATTTGAAGAGTTTAATTATCAAGTGCCCAAAGAAATTTAGTGTTCTAAGGTAATTTTTTTAACCCAAAATCTGCAAAACAAACATTAACACTCAGAGTACCACAGCTCTTCAGTTTGGTTCACCATCAGAATTTAAGTTGTATAATAATTAACAAGTGTAATCAAAGACATGTAAAATATAAATAATTTCATGTGACTCCACAGAGGAGAAGTGTCATCTGCAAAATTTCTACTTTGTCCTACAAAGGATCACCAGGAAAGTCAGCAATGTTTTATTTATTCTTTTGAAGAAAAAGTTTTGCAAAGTGATCTAGTTCTTTCTCAAGGTGAATGGCTTTTTTTCTGTAAAGCAAACAAAAGCAATGGACTTACTTCAGTGCAGGAACATCACAAAGGCAGCAGAAACAATGTCAGTGTTTAGTTTCTCTTCCTGTGTTCCTGAAACCCATAGCACTAAAAGGTCAGAGCCTCAGGGGTTGCCCATGCAGGACTCCATCAGGCAGCAGAAAGCTGCCAGACCTGCCCCACCTTTCCCCAAAAGCTGGGACAGCTCCCTCTGGGACTTCCCAGTTCCAGCCTTTCCTCCCAGTGTTTAACTTGGATGAGGTTCTGCAGTTGCATAGAGGGCACCCAGCAGCAGGGCTGCTCCTCACATAGGCTGTTTTGGGACACACCATGCCAGTGGGGCCAGACCTTGAGCCAGTTGTGGTCTTGGTCGCCCAAAGCCAAGAGGCAGCCGCAGCCAGGGCAAGAACACGAAACAGGCTAAGGCTGCTCCCAAGTCCCTAAACCACCAATTGCTGGAAGCTGAAAAGAAGCTTCTGGTCCAGTAGTAGTAAACCTCTACTACTCGACTAAAAGAACAATATTGCACTGAATAACTCAACACAGTACAGTTGCTCTCCTGCTGTGAGCAAGGTGCCACCCTAATTTACCTCCAGAAGATCAGTGTTCTTGAAAAAGCCATCTCCTCCACACAAGGGAGAGGCAAAGGTAAAGATGATCCGAGAAAGCACATTTTGGAGATGTGCTCATTCACCTGGGTGGAAGCATGCACTTATTTACCTTGTTCAGTTACAATTAAAGAAACTGGGTATTGCTGCACTGTCCTGCACCTCTGCACCTGTGCCTACCTCATTTAAACTCAAAAGTACCATCAAGCACCAATCTCGCCGAATTAGCTCATGGCCAGTCACAAACGGACTTACCTTAGCTGCTTGGAGTCGCTCTGTATGTTCTCCAGCTGATCTATTTCTTTGGAAAGCCTAGCAATTTCTGTTTCCAGATTTTTCTGGGTAATATCCACTTGCTGACAGAGCCGAGCAAAGGTAGTGACCATTTCCCTAAAGGGAAAGTTTGTAATCATGGTTTACATAAGTCTCTGCTACAAAAAGAAAATTAATACATCTTAGATGGCATTGCAATGTGCAGCAGAACACAGCAAAGCCTCCAGCTGCTCAGGGATGAAGAAGAGAAAAAAGCAGCAGAATTATAGGTTTTTGAATAAAGAAACAAAACCTTAAACATCATGTGTCTATGCCACCATCACATCTGACAATTTTTGAATGAGCATCAATAGAAGTGGGAGATGGGGCCTCTGGTGGTAACGGGCTGGAGCAGCCCAGTGCTCCCCTGTGTAGTGCCCTGTGCCATGCTGCGTGCCCTGCTCTTGGGGAACACGAGCACTGGCTGAGGCACCTGATGCTGCTTCCTTCCTCAGCCATTTGCTGAGTTCCAACAATCCTTCTTAAACAAAAAACCCCAAACATTACCACCCTGGACCAGCAACCAAGCTCTCCCACAGGAGAGACCTCTCCTCTCTACATCACCTCACTTGGAGCCGTGGTCTCAGTCCAGCTCTTACATGTCCTCACAGAGACACGGGGATGATTCTCTTTGTTGAAGATGAATTTTGTATTTGTAAAGTAATTCCCTGGGCTACACAGGAGAGGTGTTCTGCACCCTGGTGGTTAGAGGGCTCATTTCACATGCTAATTCTCTGAAATAAATAATTTAATCCGAACAAACTATTTCAACAGGAGAGGCCGAGGGAGACAATTGTTTTCAGAGACAGGTGGAAAATTAATGTGAAAGAGACAAAAAAAGCCCCAAAACAAACCAACCAACCAAAAAAACAGTTCAAAAGGCTCTGCAGTGCAGAAGAACCAGGACTGCTTGCTTAGAAACCACCTGTACCAACCCTTGAGACTCAACACCATTAAAGGGGCTAATTCAACACAACTTTCATCCCCCACTAGAACTGAGCCAACTCCCACCTTTTCATAGCAAGGAGCTGGACCAAGACTCTACATATTACAACTGACTCTTGCACATACCCACACAGACCTTTGAAACTCCCTCAATTAAAGTGCCAAGGGACACTAGATCTGCATTTCCACACCGTGCACAGACAGTCCCCGCTGCCGGGGGGACACCACAGCATTAGGCTGACAGGTGAGGGGACATACCAGTGTTATACTTACTGTTGCACCTGATGGCTGCAATTAGCACTTGTAACATTGACGATCATTTGCAGCTTTTCAGTAGCATAGTTGACAAACTGCTGTTTAAAGGCTCTCTCTTTTGCTTTAGTTGTCCAGGTTAGTCTCTCATAAAGATACAACAGCCCATACATACTTAGGGAAACAGAGATGAGTTTCCAGCCCACTGTTCTCCAAATCTGAAAAACAGGATTAGCCTAACTAAGCTACCCCTACAGAATAAAATCTAATTCCACCCATTTAAAAAAAATCATCTTCGTGGCCCTTCCACCTGCATAGTTAAAGAAAATATATTATTTCCATGTTATTATTGCAGAGCAACGCAGCTCTATTCGAAGGAGCTGGCACCCCAGTGGCATGAACATGCAGGGTACAGAAGCCTCGGTGCTTTTTCATGAAGAACTGAATGAGGCACCATTGAATCACCCCTTAAATCTGAAACTGAGCACAGACAGTCAGCATAGAGAATTAGACTCATTATCTCACTACAAACTGACAGCAGGTAGGTAGCCAGTGTACTACCCGTGCTCATCCACCCAGTGTTAAGTCCATTACATGCTGGGGTAATTATGTGCAGTGTATTATGGACCAGCTTAGTCTTTGTCCCCACTTCCAGAGCAGTGAACGTTGCTAATGGTACTTGCCACTCCTCCAGCAATGATGATGCTCACAGAGGTCCCAGAAGTCAGTGAAGCTAAACTCATTACCAAAGGAACCATAAAATCATTGTGCGACAGGCTCTCGGGAGTCGTGGCAGGAAGGCCGGGAGCAGCAGCAGCAGATGGGGTGGTAGCTAAAGGACGAGGGATCTAGAAGAGTGGAATATGGCAGCCTGAGTGAAAGGCAGCACAGAATTACACAGCAGAATGATGTTATTTTCTTATATTCAGGGTTTGATTTACTTCAAGAAAACACATTCAGCACAGAAATGTGAACAATGCTCCTGAGGAGCAGGGGAAGTTTTGACAGTTCCTTGCCCAGCAGAGGGGCTGGGTTAGAATAAGGGTTCTACAACAGGACCGGCTCTGCCATAAGGATCCAAAGTTACAAATTAAAAGGTTACCCAAAAGTTTCAACCTGAAGAAAAACAAAACCTGGGTAAAAGCTGCATGTGTTTCATTCTAACCCCAAATATAATCCAATAAAATCAATCCTTGCCAAAAATACTTCACACAAAGGGACTAGGGTAAAGTAGCAGCAAGCATGTAAACAATAGGGACAAATACTGTAAAAATCAATACATTCTCACTAAGGTAAAACAAGGCACTTAACTTTGGACTAAAATCCAAGGCACTTACTTGGATGTTTGGATCTGCCAGTGACAATAGTACTTTCTGAGCCTGTTTAGGACCCAAGAAACGGTTCACAAGTGAAGTCCATCCCAAGGAAAAATGGAACATGATATCCTCTTGAAAATCTGCACACAGACTATGACAGTTTAGATCATAGCTAAGGTCAAACCTTCTACACGGAATTAGCAAGTGGAGCTGATTCTGAGCATCAGAAGGCAACAGTGGTTTCAGATTTTCTAGAAATAAAACAGAGTAGTAAAATGAGAGTTAACATTAAAAGCTTTACAGCATATTCACAAATACCATCGCTGCTGAGCCCCTTCGTGAACTACAAGAATCTAAACTGACCTATTTATTTACTTATTTGTAAAATTGTTGGGCATTTTAACAGCTCTGATCAGAGCAGACCAGGCATTTAGTTGCTCTAGTAGAAGAATGCAAAATGAACTCCCAGAGAAAGCACTGTGTGAAAAAAAAATGGTTAAAATAACTGAAAGACCTTTATCAATGGTCAAAAAGACAAAGATGGAGTAAGAAAAAGTTGGTTTATCCAGAAGTTATGTGGTACCACACAGGAAAGGCAACATTATTGCTTAAGATGGCAAAAAGCCTCACCTAATTCCATGATCTTGCTCTGAAATACCAGAAACTGATCAGAAGATCCACATGGATATACACTAAGTATGCATATGTATAAAGTCACTACTTCTTAAAACAAAAACTAAAACAAAAACAACCCAAACAAAACAAAAACCCCACAAAAACTTTGAGAAATTACCTCACTCTCTGAATCTGGAGGGCGCCCAGGAGGGGATTATAGTGCAGAACCTTTATTGAATGATTAGTGTATTACATATATCTGTTGTGAAAGCCACAAGGTAAACTGAGTTTATAAAAGGATTAGGCAAGTTCCCAGAGGACAGATCCATTACTACTCACTTAAACAGATGTGGTATCTTGTCTCAGAAGTCCCTAAACTGGGGATGATTCACTGCATTTAATCTGGTTCATAATTCTCCTCCACAAGCATCAGTTACTGGTTAATTTCAGAGACGGGCTACAAAACTGACTGGACACTCAATCTTGATCTACAATGGCATTTCCTTAATTGTTTTAATAGTGTTAAGGTTAACTCATGCTAGGAAAGAATTATTTTAAAAGCTAGTTTTCTTAAATTGTTTCCCTCTAAACAAAAGGTCTGAACATTCCTCATTCCTCATCTTACCAATCATCTCCTGCTGCGACTGATGCATTGACTTATTGACTTCACTGGAGCAACGATCTGCCAGGTTCCTTCCCAAACCATCTTCAATATGTTTGTTCAGTTCCTCAGGTTTTATAAAGAACATATATATGCTTATCAGTTTTTATTTAGCTTATCAATTACATTATACAGAGCAGAGATAAGTTAAAAACTAAGCATTGTTATTTACAGTGGGAAGAAAAGAATGTTAGCATGGAAATATCATGCTTTTAAATTAGGCAGAGTGACTGAAAACCTTATTAAAGTGACACAGGAAAGACTGCTCCAGGACCATATCATTAAAAGGCATTTTCAATAAAGTGACCCTGAAAAGAACACCACTGCCACACCACCCTGCAAAGCCTTTGCTTGTGTCCTTTATGGGAGTCACTTTCCTTGCTCTGCACAAACTGACCACATCAGCTCCCATGGAGATCTGCTCTGGACATGTGGCAGAGCCAGGACAGTATAGACTGTCCTGAAAATGCTCCCAGCTCACCAACCAGGATGTAACAGGTGGGAGGCAGAGCAGTCATGCACTAGCAGCAAAGTCTGAGCATGAGAGGCAAACACAAATGTACCCTCCTTTAAAATACTAAAGTTGGAGGAAGAACTTATAGTCATTTAATAAAAGCTGCCTTTTTTTTTCTTGGGAGAAAAAAAAAACAAAAAACAAAAACAACAAAAAAAAAGAAGAAAACCAACATGGTAGGGTATTTGAAAGCTCATTTTATTTTTGGATCTATTTCAGTTTAATAGTGAAAATTGTTTATGTAAGGTCTCTATTTACCAGAGGTGAAAACTATAAATTAGGACAAGTTTCAGTAACCACTTTAATAAGACAGTTGAAGCAAAAAAAAAAAAAAAAAAAAAAAAAAAAA
>VYZU01077566.1:26291-36966 GCA_013401355.1 Ceyx cyanopectus
TTCCACCTACAAATGAAAAACTTCATAATCCCTCTAAACAAAAGGTCTGAACATTCCTCATTCCTCATCTTACCAATCATCTCCTGCTGCGACTGATGCATTGACTTATTGACTTCACTGGAGCAACGATCTGCCAGGTTCCTTCCCAAACCATCTTCAATATGTTTGTTCAGTTCCTCAGGTTTTATAAAGAACATATATATGCTTATCAGTTTTTATTTAGCTTATCAATTACATTATACAGAGCAGAGATAAGTTAAAAACTAAGCATTGTTATTTACAGTGGGAAGAAAAGAATGTTAGCATGGAAATATCATGCTTTTAAATTAGGCAGAGTGACTGAAAACCTTATTAAAGTGACACAGGAAAGACTGCTCCAGGACCATATCATTAAAAGGCATTTTCAATAAAGTGACCCTGAAAAGAACACCACTGCCACACCACCCTGCAAAGCCTTTGCTTGTGTCCTTTATGGGAGTCACTTTCCTTGCTCTGCACAAACTGACCACATCAGCTCCCATGGAGATCTGCTCTGGACATGTGGCAGAGCCAGGACAGTATAGACTGTCCTGAAAATGCTCCCAGCTCACCAACCAGGATGTAACAGGTGGGAGGCAGAGCAGTCATGCACTAGCAGCAAAGTCTGAGCATGAGAGGCAAACACAAATGTACCCTCCTTTAAAATACTAAAGTTGGAGGAAGAACTTATAGTCATTTAATAAAAGCTGCCTTTTTTTTTCTTGGGAGAAAAAAAAAACAAAAAACAAAAACAACAAAAAAAAAGAAGAAAACCAACATGGTNAAACAAAGCAGAAAGTATTTTCAACCTTTTCCAATTTTTAAGTAGAGCTATGCTTGTCTCAGAAAGCAAAAATTCTGCAATTCTTTAACGTGTCCAATACAATACTATGCAAATTATAAAAATACAGAAGTAGAAATTAAAGGGAAGACAAAGAAGAGTCCAGTTTCAAACCATGCAAGGAAACTTACTGCCTTATAGAGCTTCAACACTTGAGGAGAAGGGTAAAAATCTGAGCAAAATTCATCAACTAAAACCGAAAGTCGGCAAATCTCATCAGTCATGGCAGAGGAGACCTGGAAAAACGTAGTAAAGAAATTATGTTTCTCCCACCTTTTCAGCCAGAGTGAAAAGAAAAACACTGCATTCAGTCATTTAATGTAACTGTAATTAATTACCTAATAGTGAGGAAGCATTGCCAGTTGGAAGGGTTTGGGGTTTTTTGTTTTTTAAATATTGGAAAAAGAACACACTAGACATTTCAAATCACAGATGTGCTTCATTAGATGGGTGGGTACCTACAGGTGCTGCCTTACAGAAGGGACAACATTTGAATCAGGGAAATTTTCACACTGACATTACTCACTTTATTTTCTACTTCCTCAGTAACACGTTTGATTTTTTCTTTAGTATCTTTTGTCAAAATGTTCAGCTGATTTCGCACAAAGTCCAACCTGTCCCGCTGATCCTCTCGCTGTTCCATTGAAAGGACTCTAATACAGCAGAAAGGAAATCACCATCACCATCAGATCTCGCAGTAACGGAACAAGCCCTCTGACAAGGCATAGGCCAGCTAGCTGAGGGTTCACTGAGCGGCCAAGGAGAATGCAGGGTGACCCTGGCTGCCACAGGTAAAGGCATTGCTGCAGGAGGACTGCAGTACAGGCCCAACAGATCAAACTCAGATTAATGGGTTTTGATATATTTACAGAAACAGCATTTGCACTTGGAATTGTTACCACTGCACATAATTACAACCAAAAGGGCCTGTAATACTTAGTTTATCCATATTTTAAAATATATATTAAAAAAAAGGAAAAAGGATAAATATGATCAAACTGTCATACTGCTGTGCACGAGCACCACTCCACTGTTCCCTAACAGTGACATGGATCTGACAGCCCTGCAAAGCACAGGGGAGGTGGCAGAAACCAAGCTGGCCACAAACAGCTCTCTTCAGAAGTCCTCAAATAAAAATTGCTTAAAATCTAAAGCAGTTGTATCTTGAAGGGCCAGCAGAAACCTCAAATGGCAATTGAGATTGAGAGGTCACTACAGAGGTTTTGGCAGGTCAGCTGACAGAAAGAAGTAGAATATCAGGATATTTTTATACCATGTTTTCAGAAGATTGGCAACTTGAGACAAATTAGTATGTAAAGCTGTTGTATTCAGGGAGATGAGTATGTCTGACAGGCACAGTGGAATGTTGAAACACAGACACACTATTCACAGCCATAGGAAGGAGATGGCTGGAAAGGATTAAATGTGACAGCAAGTTCACTGTGTACAAGACAGACTGCAACAAAAGTGAAGACAAAAAATATATATGCAAATCTCAAAAAGATATGAAAGTATCAGAATAGAAGAGCTGCTATCACAAGTACTAAATCCTAAAAAACGATTATGTGGGGAGAGAATAAAGATACTTAAGGACACCATCTGTAAAGAGGCAGAGGCCAAGTCTCTCTGTTAGCTTGGGCTCTTCTCATCCCTTACAGTATTCTCAACACTTGAAAATTAAAGTGTCTTCATCCTCCCATTTATTTTCTCAGTGTTACTGTTAAGAAAATAATTAAGGCCCAAAGATCATCTCTGAAAGGCTGGATATAGCTAGAAAAATGGAAAAATGTCAGTATTTTTGAAAAAAATATTTGAAGAACCACAGACTGGCTTTGTACCTGTAAGTCAGTAACAAAAAGTAACAAACTAAACCAACATCCCTACAAAGAAGTTGCTGAACAAGTACATGACTGGAGTGGTGCAAGTGAACAGCAGTAACTGACACACCAGAGAAATTCTCCATTTCTTACCACTTGAGAAAAGTGAACTTTAAAATCCACAATGGCCTAAGAAAATCACTAGCACAGAAATGGATCTTCAGAGGCCCTTGGATAAAGCAAAGCCAATCAGCCCTCCAACCAACCTACCTTTTCTCTGCTGCTGCTACATTTATGGCATCCATAATGTTTTTCACAGTATCTATTATCTGTTTAGCTCTGATAGTGTGCTGTTCAAACTTGGTTTTCACGGCTGACCGCGAGATACACTCCTGCGAGGGGCCCAAGCCACAACACATTACTGCAATTCCATGCCAACACATACAGGAATTTCACTGTCAGAAAGCATATGCTGCTAATTGTATCATGAACTTAAATCAAGGGGAAATAAAAAGGGAGAAAGGATAGAGAAATTAAAAGACAACAGAACTGAAATCTCAAATGAGTCTATAGCAGCAGACCTTTACCTTCATGTTCATTCACAGTAATGTGCATAGGTTTATCTTCTTTTCAAACAAATTAACAGTGTGAAGAAAAATGAAAAGCCAAACAAATAAGATAAAACTAACTCTTCAGGAAGTTTTCCAAACTAACTCTTGGGAATTATAAATGTTTAACATGAATGCTAGGAATATTGCTTGCCTTGAGTTTTCTTGCAATGCATGTTTTTACTTTCCAGAAGCACTTCTGTCAATAAAATCTGACATGCTTATGTCAGTACTAATCATCCAGGAACAAAATATACAATTTAGAATAGGAAACAAGGATTATCTCACAGGATAAATAAAAACCCCAAACAGTTATGTACTCCTTAAAATATTAGCTTATTTACAGATTACTGAAGTGTTAAATGAGTAGAGAATACTCTAAAGATCCAATTTCTAACCAGGCTTCAATCTTGGCTGTTGTGCAGTGATTCAGAAACTACAGGACACTAGCTGAAGAGACACACAAACGTTCAATTGAGCAAAAGTAAATAATTTGTTAAAAGCTGTAAATTAAGGCTGACTTTTTTTCAAGCCACTGCACATCCTGAGTTATGTAGCCAATTAAATACTGGCAGTCAGAATTCAACCTGCACTAAATCATCACAAAGTAGCAACATCTTTCTGTTTGAGGGGAAGAAAGCAAGCAGCTAGTTTCCTTCTACCACATTTATGAGGTTTTAAAAAAATTGTGCATCTAGGGATGCACCTTTCATAGCACAAACAGGTTTAGGTTGCTTTTGGAAGACTTGACTACACTCTTAGCACATGGTCTCATTACTGATGTCAGCTATGTAAAAATAATAGATCAAACCAAAATAAATAAAATTGGTAAATTTCCTCGATGAAGCAGATCTAGAAATCAGCAATGAAAGGCCAGAGTTTCATAAATATCAGCACATTGTAAGAGCTAGACTAGACACAAAGAGTCTTCCCAACGTTAGTGTGCAGTAGGTAAGGGGATGACAGTCACTCACAACACAACCAGAAAATCCAAGTTAGAGCACTAGGAAAAACACAAAGGTTTAGTTAAAATGACTGGGAAAGTAAGAGGGGGACAGCAGCAACTTTGCTGTTAGTCTGCAAATAAGTATTTATTGAAACAAAGTGAAAGGTAAGTTTACTTAATAGTGTAACCAAAACCAGTTATCTTCCAGCCCACTTCCAGTATAGCAAGACTGTTTTTAAGAGCACAGCTTATGACATTCCTGTGCAGTGTTAGAGAAGGACTCCGCAGCACCACAGTAATTTGGGCTCTCTTATGGACGCCAGTTTACAGCCAGAATCAGTACTCCACCCAGCCTCCCTCCTCCTCACACTCTTTCATACTGTCATGCTCCTCCTGATGTGATCACCCCCCTGGTCAAAGCTGCTCATTACGATTCCAGGATGAAGCATGAATGAGCCCAGACAAATGCTATGGAATCCACCCTCACTGCTGGGAGCTGGAAGGTTTGGAACAAATGAAGCAGATTACAGAAAAGAAGAAAAAAGGTGTTTTAAGGCCATTCAGTGCTGTCACAGAAATTTGTTTCTGTCCCTGCCTCTGTCCAATAAATTCATCATGGTGGTGACCTTATGACAGATGCTTCTCTTGAGACTGTGACATCTGATTTACAGATGTGCTGAGCACTGACAGCATCACATAATTTAATAAGTCATACATTCATCTCAACCTTGAAATATTCTAAGTGGTTGAGTGCTTAACTGTAATTATAAGAGATTTTGTCAAAAAAGCTTTGGGAACATATGTTAAAGAACAATAATTGATTTAGAAACTTAATTGCCGCTTTTCTCCTGCTGGCTGGAAGTTTTCTACTATAATTCCAAGGACAAAAACTACACACAAAAATGCCTGTTTGGCTACAACTAGTGACAAAAGCAAGGAATTTCATGCGCCTTGGGGACTCAGGCTCTGTCAGTATTCCAAGTCAATTGTTTCAATAACTCTGTCATCTATCAGAAGAATGTGGACAAGGATTAAATGTAAACTTTAGTCTGACATTTTTCAAGATTGACTTAAGGTACTATTTTAATACCTTTCTGATATACACATTTAACTGTATAAGTTAGTTTAGGTAAGGTCAAATGGGCTTGTTGTAATGAGCTAAGACTTCTCAGAGGCAGTTCGATTTTTTTGAGACATACCAAACAATGAATTAGTGATTGAAGTAAGTCAAAAGAAGTCTTGATCATTTGTTGTATAAAAACTCCAATCATATCGTTCAGGTTTCACGCATGAAATAAGCCAATACATCCCACATAAAACCATCCAGGCATATCTAAAAAGGCTACTTAAAATACCCAAGAAAGGCTTTAATTAATTAGTAAAATTTTAACTGAATTTAAGCAAACTGAAGGTGAAGGACAGATTCTGGACAGCAACAAGGATGCAAAAATATCGTTACTGTTCAGAGTATTAAATCTAAGAGGTAGACAATGGTGATTATTTCAAAACTCTGCCTTTAAAAACACTAGTAAATATTTAGGTTTACATTGGTGAAACAGAATTTGTCACTGCTTGTGTCTTGAATTAGAAGAGTTAATTACAAAGCTAAAACTTCAGAATATATAAAGTTTTCCTATACAGCAGACATTTCACCAGCTCATGGTGCTAAGTAAAATACTCCTTTCTAAGAGCATCATCTCTCTTTATATAGACTAGACTCATACTGAGGTCTCTAAACATGAGCTAAGAGTTCAGTTTTGGTCCCTTCCCTCACTGAGCAATACTTTTTCCAACAACTGCCTGCTATTCAAGGTGATAACAGATGAACCAAGCCTGCAGATAAGGCAAAGCTGTCACATGGCTTGAATACCTTACACTCCTCCATTTATTAAGATGGCTAATGCTCCGTAAAATTAAGCTAAGCACAAGCAAAAGGTACCTTTTGCATTAAAAAAAAAAAGCAGTCTAAAACTCCAACATCATAAATACCTCAAATATCTGCTCAAAATGTTGAAACTCCTGCAACCTTGTCTGAAATCCATCAGCAAGGGCTCCACCTGTGAAACATAACAGCCCATGAGGGAGTAATACCTCAGCAGCGGCTCTAGCTTAATTTTTGTTGATCAGGTTTCATGGTATTTTTCTGTATTTGAGGAAAAAGCAAGAGTTCCTACACACCACCCTCTGGCATTCCTTGGGCCTTCTGCCTCCTGGCACTCAGCACTTCTTTTGCTGAAACAAAAAAGATGCGATTCCTTGCTTCAACAGGGTCAATAACTTTGAGCTCATCAACTAGAAAAGTCAGACAGCGCTCCATGTGCTGCCTACGCACCTGAAGAAGAGATGAAAAGCTTGTGAGAAAAAATGCACAAACTGAATTGTCATCAAATAAGAAAATCTGAGTCAGAAACACATGCTGGACAACCATCTTAGATAGCAGGTACCTTCTAATTTTACTGATGCAGCAACTGCTTTTAACCATTTAAATAGCCCTGGAAGCAACAATATTTTATTCCACAAGTGCCTGTATTTAAGTAAGCAAGATGCTGTTGGAAAGCTCTGAAGAGTGCACCAAACTGCTACCATTAATGTTGGACTTGGCCAGGCATACACACCTATAATCTGTACCCTCAGACTGCATTACCATGGCAGAAATAGAAGGTAATGCAAATAAGATTTAAATCAAGCTTAACTTGGAGAAAAAAAGGTTCTGAATCTTCTCACTGTATTACCTCCCTCCATATATTGTAGTCTGAATTGCAGGCTGCCTTTTGCTCTGAACAAGGGGTAATTTTTTTCCATTTTCTGACCAAGTAACTTACCATTTTTTTAATAATACAAAGCTGGTGTTTTCATATTAATAACTGTTATTACCTATGCATGTGGAGACTCTTCCTTTTATATATAGATACGTATGTATTTTTTAAAGAACATTAAGTCACTCACATCTTCCATATATTCTGGTTCTGATGCAGAGGCATCCCATCTATTATTCAAGATGAAGATGTTTGGCTTGGAAAGTCGCTCATTCACTTTATGGAAAAAATGTTTTTCCTAAGAATTAAAGCACAAACAGAAAACACCCCAGACATCCAAATGAGAGTCATGCATTCTTCTCCGTGTATTCCTAAATTAATCCAGCATTCTAAAAGTTAAGAATTCATTAGCATGAAAAAACACAGGTATCCAATACCAAAAAAGGCTTATCTTAGTTCAAAAGTCATCAAATGTCTTAAAGCCTATGTCAAAGATACTGCAAGCTTCTCTAAAAATAGGTACAAATGCAAATACGAAAACTTGCAAAACAGTAATTTAGANCCTTTTATGCTTCTAGTCCTCTATTAAATTTGTTCCCAACTGCAGGACACAAAACATAGTTGGGGAAGAGGAAGAGAAACACACAAGACACAACTGTACCTGCTACTTTGGTTTATTTTGTAAAGAAGACACCTGGCTAAAACTGTGAAGTCTTCCTTATTAGACTATCAGGATGCTTCTGTTCACCCTACCCAATCTGGTTTCCCTCCTGAGAAAACCAGCCTCTAACTGTGTTCCTCAACTAGGCAACGCCAGCTTGAACTACAGACAAGCCACACTTCCTGCCTGAGGATGCAAGGCTTGAGCCACAGGAAGAAAGTCATTGCTGAGTGCTTCCATTTTAAAAATAAGACATGAGTGTACCTAAAAATGTATTTATTTAGGTTCCTCACCCATACCTACCACCTATCATTGATGTTTTCACAGTCATAATAGGCAAGTCATGATGAAGTGATCCTTACTCAGCACAGCTGAATCAGAAGAGGTCTCTGCTGCCATGTGCTTTCTGAATGTGCAGCAGGACACCCCCCATCTACTCCTAACATAACACTGGAGGTACATTAGTCTCCCTCAGCTGTGGAGCAAGCATGTGTAAACAAGATTACTGCTGCAGAAATCAGAACTTGGTCCAAAGGGATTATATTACAGTGTTAGAAAAAAAAAAAAAACAAACCTCACAAAATCTGTGGTTCTGTAGCAGCTGCCAAGTACTCTCAAACCTATTATGATAAGAGGTAAAAGTAGTGCCTAAGGAAGAACATAGTTAACCACATGCTTTACCTAAAGGACAAACCTGCGCAGGCAAAGAAAGAAATTAGCATTTGCCACAATGCAAAGCAAAACACAAATGCTTTAGAGCAGTAATATAATTGTTGAAGTCAACTTCAGTTGTGTCTACCAGGATGAAAAAATTCAAAAGGAGAAAGACTTAGAGAGCTGTTTAGTGAGCCAAACCCTCAATCACAACTGAGATCTACTTCCTGTCCCTTCAATATACTCCATGGACACTGGTGATTTCTGCATTCTAATAGTTGTAATTATCACCCCTCAGTATTAAGTGAGGATTTATAGGCATGGCAACCAAAAAACCTCAACAAGACTTTAATACTTGAAACAAATAGAAATAGCTCAGTCTTGAAATTTATCAGCTTACAGTCATGCCCAATAAGGAACAAAGACTGGCCAAAAATCACATTAAAAATATGAGCAGCAATTCTGTGCCTGGGTGTCTAGGATCAGAAAAATACAAAATTATCAGAATCTTCCAGTAGATGTGCAGCTATTTATCCTTCTATCAGAAAGTTTTTAGTGGTTAATTTTCCAGTGTAAACGAGAGAACCAAATCAAATTTGGCCTTTTTTCTCTCTGTTACTTCATTATAGCAAGCTAAGACCTGGCACACAGATTCCTGTATCTTTGTGTTTCTATTTAGTAATGAGATGTTCACTGAAGCAAAAACTTATTTTCCTTTTTTTTTTTTTTTAACTTAATAGCCCAACAACTATGGCACGCACATACTGTTAACAGCTTCTAGACTCCCTCCATACTAAAAGCCAAAAAGTGTCCCTTGTGAGATAATGGAGAAGGATAAACCCATAGTTGTACCAAATCCTCTCTCTGCTTGGATACTGTTAGAATTTTATTTTGCTTTTAAATCTCATCTTTTGTCATTAAGAGTTTGTGGATTTGGCCAAGAAGATGGAAAGTAACTTTTAGAATAAATTTTATGTTCTTCTCAGATTTCTACCAAACTATTCTAATTTGCTAGACTTCTAGGAAATACTGTCTTTGTAGATTAAATTCCTTATTGTAATAAAAATTGCCTCAATAATTAGAAAGTTCAGACATTGCATGCCAGAATGATGCTCAGAACAACCAGAGCATTTTATTTTACAATAGGCTTCAGAAAAGCCTTAAAGAGATTTCTCAGCAGCATAATACTAGATTCTGGCAATCACACTTCCAATAACTTATATTGAAATTGTCCACATTCACAATACTTAATTTAGTCAGAGCTGGAGATCACTAGAAAATTAAAGCAAATCTCTGGTCCTGTATTTTGAGTATCACAACAGCTCCCTTGGCCACCTTGTCTGCTGCTCTTCTACAAGTCAAACAGAAGATATATATGCCTTCTTTCTCTTGAAACAAGGCTTTCTAGAACAAAGGTGTGAAAATATTTTCACCTCTCCATGTTGCACAGAAGCATGCAACATGCTTATGGTAAGCATCTTCCTCGGCAGAAACAGACCCACTGAGGGTAACCTGCAGCACATGCCCTCAACACAAAGTGTATCAAGGGAATTCACACACTTCTGAGACAAGAATACATGAGGAACAAGACGAAAATTCAANGAAAACACTGAAAAAATAAAGACTATTTTTCCATAATCTACCACATCATTCACTGTCTTTTCTTTTTCCTCCTACTTTCACTCTTATAATCACAAAAATCCATCTCCTTTTATACTTCTAGTCCTCTATTAAATTTGTTCACAACTGCAGGACACAAAACATAGTTGGGGAAGAGGAAGAGAAACACACAAGACACAACTGTACCTGCTACTTTGGTTTATTTTGTAAAGAAGACACCTGGCTAAAACTGTGAAGTCTTCCTTATTAGACTATCAGGATGCTTCTGTTCACCCTACCCAATCTGGTTTCCCTCCTGAGAAAACCAGCCTCTAACTGTGTTCCTCAACTAGGCAACGCCAGCTTGAACTACAGACAAGCCACACTTCCTGCCTGAGGATGCAAGGCTTGAGCCACAGGAAGAAAGTCATTGCTGAGTGCTTCCATTTTAAAAATAAGACATGAGTGTACCTAAAAATGTATTTATTTAGGTTCCTCACCCATACCTACCACCTATCATTGATGTTTTCACAGTCATAATAGGCAAGTCATGATGAAGTGATCCTTACTCAGCACAGCTGAATCAGAAGAGGTCTCTGCTGCCATGTGCTTTCTGAATGTGCAGCAGGACACCCCCCATCTACTCCTAACATAACACTGGAGGTACATTAGTCTCCCTCAGCTGTGGAGCAAGCATGTGTAAACAAGATTACTGCTGCAGAAATCAGAACTTGGTCCAAAGGGATTATATTACAGTGTTAGAAAAAAAAAAAAA
>VYZU01077568.1:8207-24877 GCA_013401355.1 Ceyx cyanopectus
TTTTTTGCAGTATGTTTAATTTTAATTTTGACAAGTTGAATTGTTATATCTTTCATGGCATGATATAAAATCCAGCTTTTAGTTTCTGGGGAAAAAAAAAGCAGTCCTCATAGTATGTGGCTTCAATTAAGAATCAGTACTTTGGAGTGAGGAGTTCTGTGCATATCACAGTTCAAAGACTGCAACATAGACCCATCTGCTTTAAAAACCATATTTGTGTTATTAAATACATTTATTGTTAATAACCTAGGACAAACAGCAGTGTCATCTGAAAAAGATCTTTCTCAGCATAAAAGTCAGTATTCATTTCTGAACAACACTTAGGCCAAAAAATTCTCCATTTTCACTGACATCTGGTTCTAATTGCCTCTTGTAGACATTTTTTCTCAACTATTTCAGTCATTCTGCATCCCACTGATCTGAAAACCACCATATAGCAAAACCCACTCATGCTGTATCTTTATTTTAGATGGAAGCTGTTTTCAGTTCTCTGAATACCTACAGTAGCATAATCATTTCTTACCTTTATCCCTCACCAAGACCTATTGTTAAATCCAGAAGCTTTTAATGACATTTACCCAACTATAACAACATTTTGGTTTTGAATTCTTAGCAACAGCTACAAAATTTCTCATTGCTGCAAACAGCAGCCATATATGGCCCTGTGTCCCAGCATTTATCTTCAGCAAAAGGCAGATAAATTGTTCTGGTATTTGGAGATAAAGAAACAGCAGCATNATTGAAAGCAAATATAAAGCATTTCCTGTTGTTAAAATAATCTAAAATTCATATATGTGTGACTGACAAAACCACAGCTTCTTTCAGGGGGAGCTTAAGAGAAAACTGCCTCTAAGGAAAGCTGTGCCTCTTGATTTTTGATTAAAGACACAGTGACAGCAATCTACATGTTGATAATATCCAGGGTGGATTAATACTCATTGCAATACCTAATGCACATGCTGAGATTAAAAAAGAGCAGATGCAAATCCCAGCAATCTCTTTTTATAGCACTAGCCACCAAGAAGAAGACCCTTTAGCACACTGCTCCATAGCAGAGCTCCAAAGCAAACAAAAGCCAAGTGGCTGTCTGTGGTACAGGGCTAAGTTCTCTGGAGAGCTTTCTCAGCAGATGGTCCAAGAGCTCCTCGTTGGAAGAGGTGTTCATTGGCAGAATTAGAAGCTATAATCACAAAGCAATTTAAGATTGGAAATTCCTCTTTGGGTCCTTAAGTCATACGACTTAAGCACCACCAGCATTCACATCTGTGGCTGACACTAGGTCCAAGCTGACAAACCCCAGCAGAAGATTCTCCTACAGCACTCTTGTTATAGTTGCAACTATTTCTGTGCCAAAGGGATTGTTTGCAATTTATTCTTTCTGGATCTCTGGGTTGTATCACACTGAAATGGTTTTATTTTAACCTTGCTACTTCCAATGGATATACCAATCACCAACAACAACCAATCTGGCAGCCTGGTCTACCTGTTTATTGTTCTCAAGTTCTTTGTTGGCACAACACTTGTCCATGTGAGTAAATACATGACATACCTTTGTATGAAGTGGTTGCCATTTTCCTCATTCAGCAATCCCTAAAGACAGATGAATGACTTTCACTTCTACAAACTGAATTCCTCCACCCTTTCCTTCAGTGGCTTCTGTGACTTTCTGTGTGATACTCCACACAGTAGCATATTTTTTTTTTTTTTGCATGATGCTTCCATGAAATATAATTTAATATATAAATAATTTCTAATGAAATGCAAGATAAATATGTACATCATAAAAATACATTTCAAATTCAGTACTAGATAACCTGGTTTGCATATGTAATAAACAAAAGTCTCTTCACAAGTCATTCTTACCCATCATTAACTTTTGCAGCTGTGAGGATAACTGCTTTTATCTGTCATGTGGGTGGGTTGGTTTTGCCTCAGTAATGCAACATATACTAGTAATGCAGCATTAACATAATACTGACATATGTTTAGGTTCTTTCTCAAATTAGACAAATTAGTGGCCCTAAAACAAAAGTGCAATTCTATTTAATCTAACCTGCAGCTACCTAATACACAATCTGAAGTGAAATTTAGCTTGTTCAGGTAGCTTCTGTAGCTAACTGTTCAGAGCTTTAGCTTGATAAACTGGTCAGATGGTTCATTGCAAGAGAGTTTTCTTATTAAATTATTTATATTGAGTTGCAGGAAATTATTTTTTGCAGTATGTTTAATTTTAATTTTGACAAGTTGAATTGTTATATCTTTCATGGCATGATATAAAATCCAGCTTTTAGTTTCTGGGGAAAAAAAAAGCAGTCCTCATAGTATGTGGCTTCAATTAAGAATCAGTACTTTGGAGTGAGGAGTTCTGTGCATATCACAGTTCAAAGACTGCAACATAGACCCATCTGCTTTAAAAACCATATTTGTGTTATTAAATACATTTATTGTTAATAACCTAGGACAAACAGCAGTGTCATCTGAAAAAGATCTTTCTCAGCATAAAAGTCAGTATTCATTTCTGAACAACACTTAGGCCAAAAAATTCTCCATTTTCACTGACATCTGGTTCTAATTGCCTCTTGTAGACATTTTTTCTCAACTATTTCAGTCATTCTGCATCCCACTGATCTGAAAACCACCATATAGCAAAACCCACTCATGCTGTATCTTTATTTTAGATGGAAGCTGTTTTCAGTTCTCTGAATACCTACAGTAGCATAATCATTTCTTACCTTTATCCCTCACCAAGACCTATTGTTAAATCCAGAAGCTTTTAATGACATTTACCCAACTATAACAACATTTTGGTTTTGAATTCTTAGCAACAGCTACAAAATTTCTCATTGCTGCAAACAGCAGCCATATATGGCCCTGTGTCCCAGCATTTATCTTCAGCAAAAGGCAGATAAATTGTTCTGGTATTTGGAGATAAAGAAACAGCAGCATAATTGTTCTCATATGGTTTTGTGCTTCAGCATCACAGTGGTGTGACCATAAAAAAGGAATTGACTCAGAGTGGCCACGAGCAGAAAACAAGACAAGACAATGCAGGTGCTGGAGGAAGGTGAGCTCACTAGTAGTGATGTCTTTCTAAATCCTGATAAAGGATGAATGTTATAAAATACACAACAAATAAGAATATTGATTCACGCTTAGCAAAAACTGACAGTCTTTCACTGTGCATTCTTGCAATACTGTTTCTTTTTGTTCTGAAGTAAAGAACTGAATTTCCTAATCATCCTTATCTGAGAAGGAAACCCACTATTCCTTCTAGTATTGAGCCATTATGGGCAGAAACGTATCTGGGTGTCTGCAAGTATCTCTGCATGGCATATGAATATTGTGAAGTGTTGATCTTAAAATGAGCTCTGCACAGATTCACCTGTAGAGCTGGCTGTGATATACTCAACGCCAAAATAGAAACTAGCTCCTGCTTGGCTTGGATGTTCTGACAAATGCTGCAAATCTTCAGTTCAGTCTTGGCACACAGCCCAAATACTTGCAAACAGAACTTTTTCAAATCACCATTTGAAAACATTCACTTCCAGTAGCCAACAAATAAGCTATGTATTTTTGGTTGGTTGATGGGATTTTTTTGTTGGTTTTGTGTGTGTTATATCTTGGTCTGGTTGATTTGTTTGTTTTGGGGGTTTTGTTTTGGTTGGTTGGTTTTATTTTCATGGTTTTCATTTTGGTTTTGTTTGGTTTATTGTTGGTGTTCCTTTTATTGTTTGGTTTGTGGGTTTTTTCCAACAGAGGTATGTAAAATTCACCAAAATATTTTAATAAATAAAATAATATCCATAAGGGATTTGTAAGCAATGAAGCAATGTTTATAATTGATTTGGATAAGCTCAGCTTTTAGGATTATGTTCTGCTTCTTTTTAAAATAACTGGATTATCTGAAGGATGAAGAAAACTTTGACCTATATATTCTAGTTACTGTCTTTCTCCCATTTGCTTGTCTTTAAAGCATATTAAGAAAAGCTAACCCATATAAATGCCTTGCAGGATATAAGATCCAATTTTAGTCATGCAAAAAGTACCTGTGTACTAAGGGAAGACAGATGGACAGCTTCTTATTTTAGCACATATTGCATAGCAGAAGGAAACCAGTGGAAAGCAGGACTTCAATTTCCCTCCACCCTAGAAAATCATAATCATAGAATTATCCCAGAAAATTGTAATGAAATAAGAAATAGACACAAAAATAACCCACCAAAACCCACCAAACAAACCAAAAGAACAACAACCAAAACAACTCTTCATCCTGCTTTTACTTACATCTTTCATATGATTGTTGGTTGCAATGCTCATCAAAGTTATTAACTTCACTTATTATCAAGGAGAAAGGACAGACCAGCATGTGGCAACTTAATTTACCAGTAAATTCCACTTCCTAGTCCCAGGGCAGGCAGGCAGTGGAAATGGTGCTCTAGATGTCCACAGTGACAATAAAACCATCTTCTAGTACTGATGAGGTGAGTCTCCTGCATCTGCCAATAAAACAGATCTTTTTCTTTATTCTCCTTTATCTTACCTCCACCATCCTTATGTTCCTTCTTTCTTTGATTCATGAGTCAATATAGACAGAACATATAGCACACCCATCCTCTCTCTCATCCTCATGAAACAGGCACCATGTTGAATACTAAATGATCCAGAAAGAATATCTGAATGACTTAGAGACTGGTGAGTTTGAACTGTTAACTTGACTTTTTTTCACTTGCCTCTCTGACATACTTCACTGAGAAGTCGCTATCATGACCACTGGAAACCATAAAACAGAAGGGTGGCACACACACTCCTTTAGTGCTCTTTGATTTCCTTTTCTCCAAATGGATTAAATGCTCCCTTCCCCACTTCTGAGACAAACAGATTGAATTTGGAGAGAAAACAGGCAATAGTAACATTTCATTTTAGGAGTAAAGACACAGTATAATTTTCTTAAGCATAGTTTCCCTATGAGACGTTGGCATTTCCAAAGTGGGACAGGGGAGGGCACCAAAGAGTTACACATGGATCAGAAAGCCTAAAAAAATGCTTTGTCCAACATGTAAATTGGCTGTATAATAATTTCGGGATCATCATATATACTCTTGAATGAAAAAGCAGCTTTGATATAGCCTCTGTTAGCTGAGTGAACCACTTCCTTAATCTTTGGGAAAAGTGGCTGAAGCCAAGCCTTGCTTTTGTGTTTTATCATTTTTCAGACAAGTAAGGAAAAACAGTCTTTGTCAATAGTTTTCTAAGAGCGTGTTGGTCTCCGAGAAGTAGTGTGAATCATTTTAGTGTGTTTAGGCATTAGTTTTATTCGTCAGACTATGTTTTAGGGTAAAAATAAATTGTTTATAAAGTCCTTGCTGTAAATGGGCTAAGACTGCTAAAGAACTGACATATTTAAGATAATGGACTGCAACCCTCATTGCACCTCCAAGAAATCTCCTGAAAGGTTATTTGCAAATTTTCTACACTTGCTCAGGATTTGGCTTCTTATGGGAAGCAATGATTCATCTTCATGTGCACAGGGAGTTTTGGCAACAGAAATAAACAACACACATCTATTTACATAATTAATTACCATCCAGCTCAAAGTCGTATAAGAAGCTGACAATTCTTCCCATTTTCTGCCTGTCAGAGTGCACTATCACAACTGAGAACATGCATTGAGGTCCTCTTTTGTAAAAACACATCTGAAAGAAGACTCTGTTTTAATTATAGCAACTTTTTTTTTTTTTAAGTAGTGGGTATAATTCTGTAACCAGTGGTTACCTTTGTAATAGTGCAAGCCTATAATCAGATCTCATTCATTAGTGGAATAAAAATTTCACTGCAGAGGTTAGGAAGGGTTGATGGATAGATTTTGAATGGACATCCAAGGTTCTGTATTTTTCTGGATAGCTTTTATACTGTCTTTCTTACCATGAAAGGCATAATAAATGAGTAAACTTGGGTGTCTTAGTCAACCACAGGATAGTTAGGAGGCAACTGTATGCAGTGATGGAGAGGACTGAATACCAATTTACAAGCTTCTTACCTTCATGGCACAGACAAGTCCCCTAATGGCNTGGAAAGCAGGACTTCAATTTCCCTCCACCCTAGAAAATCATAATCATAGAATTATCCCAGAAAAATAAAATGAAATAAGAAATAGACACAAAAATAACCCACCAAAACCCACCAAACAAACCAAAAGAACAACAACCAAAACAACTCTTCATCCTGCTTTTACTTACATCTTTCATATGATTGTTGGTTGCAATGCTCATCAAAGTTATTAACTTCACTTATTATCAAGGAGAAAGGACAGACCAGCATGTGGCAACTTAATTTACCAGTAAATTCCACTTCCTAGTCCCAGGGCAGGCAGGCAGTGGAAATGGTGCTCTAGATGTCCACAGTGACAATAAAACCATCTTCTAGTACTGATGAGGTGAGTCTCCTGCATCTGCCAATAAAACAGATCTTTTTCTTTATTCTCCTTTATCTTACCTCCACCATCCTTATGTTCCTTCTTTCTTTGATTCATGAGTCAATATAGACAGAACATATAGCACACCCATCCTCTCTCTCATCCTCATGAAACAGGCACCATGTTGAATACTAAATGATCCAGAAAGAATATCTGAATGACTTAGAGACTGGTGAGTTTGAACTGTTAACTTGACTTTTTTTCACTTGCCTCTCTGACATACTTCACTGAGAAGTCGCTATCATGACCACTGGAAACCATAAAACAGAAGGGTGGCACACACACTCCTTTAGTGCTCTTTGATTTCCTTTTCTCCAAATGGATTAAATGCTCCCTTCCCCACTTCTGAGACAAACAGATTGAATTTGGAGAGAAAACAGGCAATAGTAACATTTCATTTTAGGAGTAAAGACACAGTATAATTTTCTTAAGCATAGTTTCCCTATGAGACGTTGGCATTTCCAAAGTGGGACAGGGGAGGGCACCAAAGAGTTACACATGGATCAGAAAGCCTAAAAAAATGCTTTGTCCAACATGTAAATTGGCTGTATAATAATTTCGGGATCATCATATATACTCTTGAATGAAAAAGCAGCTTTGATATAGCTTCTGTTAGCTGAGTGAACCACTTCCTTAATCTTTGGGAAAAGTGGCTGAAGCCAAGCCTTGCTTTTGTGTTTTATCATTTTTCAGACAAGTAAGGAAAAACAGTCTTTGTCAATAGTTTTCTAAGAGCGTGTTGGTCTCCGAGAAGTAGTGTGAATCATTTTAGTGTGTTTAGGCATTAGTTTTATTCGTCAGACTATGTTTTAGGGTAAAAATAAATTGTTTATAAAGTCCTTGCTGTAAATGGGCTAAGACTGCTAAAGAACTGACATATTTAAGATAATGGACTGCAACCCTCATTGCACCTCCAAGAAATCTCCTGAAAGGTTATTTGCAAATTTTCTACACTTGCTCAGGATTTGGCTTCTTATGGGAAGCAATGATTCATCTTCATGTGCACAGGGAGTTTTGGCAACAGAAATAAACAACACACATCTATTTACATAATTAATTACCATCCAGCTCAAAGTCGTATAAGAAGCTGACAATTCTTCCCATTTTCTGCCTGTCAGAGTGCACTATCACAACTGAGAACATGCATTGAGGTCCTCTTTTGTAAAAACACATCTGAAAGAAGACTCTGTTTTAATTATAGCAACTTTTTTTTTTTTTAAGTAGTGGGTATAATTCTGTAACCAGTGGTTACCTTTGTAATAGTGCAAGCCTATAATCAGATCTCATTCATTAGTGGAATAAAAATTTCACTGCAGAGGTTAGGAAGGGTTGATGGATAGATTTTGAATGGACATCCAAGGTTCTGTATTTTTCTGGATAGCTTTTATACTGTCTTTCTTACCATGAAAGGCATAATAAATGAGTAAACTTGGGTGTCTTAGTCAACCACAGGATAGTTAGGAGGCAACTGTATGCAGTGATGGAGAGGACTGAATACCAATTTACAAGCTTCTTACCTTCATGGCACAGACAAGTCCCCTAATGGCTCACAAAACTTGTTTCTCTTTCCATGATCACAGTTTTCCATAACAACCACATTTCTCCATAGGGACACTATGTCTGGCTGCCAAGAGATGGCTGTTTGTGAATGCAGAAATATCATAGGAACTGGAACTGCCCCCAGCAGATGAGAATGGTTCCGGTGCTCATGGTGTCCAAAGTATATACAAAGCCAATCCAGTTTTCTTCTTTCTTTGAAAGAAGCAACAACCAAGACTCATTGCAACCAGAAAAAAATGACACTTCTTTTGAATTTCAAACCAGAACAAACAAAGTATCTCTTTCTCTTGAGATAGTATCAGGAGCTTGCAAAAACAAGGACAAATGTGTGCATGTACCCATCTTGACTTTGTGGGTGGAACAGAAAACTGGAATCACAAATGCATACTGCTGTGTTCTAATATTTTANAAGCAACAACCAAGACTCATTGCAACCAGAAAAAAATGACACTTCTTTTGAATTTCAAACCAGAACAAACAAAGTATCTCTTTCTCTTGAGATAGTATAGCTTGCAAAAACAAGGACAACTGTGTGCATGTACCCATCTTGACTTTGTGGGTGGAACAGAAAACTGGAATCACAAATGCATACTGCTGTGTTCTAATATTTTATTTTTTTTTTTAAGAGATCCTACTGCTGTGCTACCTTATTGACACAGAGTCCACAAATCAATTGTAAGGACATGGCCATGAAAAACAGGGATGAGGGATGCACTCTGGCTGCTCGGCCTTCCCAGGAGCCACAAGGGGTTCTGTGGACAAACTGCCCCCCTGATGCTGTGGGAGGACTGCAAGTAATTTCCTCACAGGCCTGTGATGCCCTCACCCACTCCTTCCGATCACACCCCTCCGCTTTTGTGCATCCCAGCTTGCGGGGGGGAGAGAGCTGTGTGTGCTTTGTGGTTTTGTTCCCTTCATTACCATGCAGACAATATTTGGCTGTTCTCAAGGAAGGCCTGGGATCTCTGCTCTTTTCCCAGGCTTTCTTCTCGTCCTTGAAAAGAGGAAAAACAACGAGGAGCCTGTTTGGCTCTGTCTGATCGAGCCATGGGCTGACGGTGATGTAACACCAAGCCCAGTGGTGACTGGCTGCAGCCAAACTGGTCATGCTCTGTCCACACATGGCGTGGCCATCGGCTGGCAGCCACCTCACACCTCAGCCCCCACTGCCTCACAAAAGCTCTAAGGGGGGAGCATTCAACGCAAACAAAGCACCAGCCAAGCATGAAGTTGAAGGGGATCTCTCCAACTTCAATGCCTGCCCAGAGCTCATGAGCTCCCTGGCTCACACAGGGACACAAGCCTGGGGCTACGGAGATGATGATGACGGTGGTGATTATTATTAGCTGGTAAAATAGGACTTTGTGAAATTGGGGTTGGCAGGGAAAGTAAGTGCAGAAGGAAGAAAACCAAATTTGAGTTCGTTTCACAGGATACAGGGCCAGATCTCAGCTAATATAAATCAGCATAGCCTCATTGCCTTCAGCAGCAGATATATTCAAATACATATCAGCACAAAAAGTGGTCCATGATACTGGATAACTAAAGGCAGTTTACCTCTCCAACTGTTGCAGTTTCTTCTTGGACCATTAATAAGCAAAATCTCTAATAACATCTATTTAAACAGAAAGATTTAGGCAGCATGTTTAAAACTAGATTGAGGGGTTTTGTCATTTTATGAAAAAAAAGACATTTCATTTTGCTTTAAAAGCACTCATTATTTGCAGATTAAAAAAAAAATATTAATAAACAAACAACAATAAAAAAACCAAATAACACAAAAAACAAACAAAACCAAACCTTTAGTCAATCCTTTGCTGATTGCTTATGATGGGCTTTTCAGTTTTAATTTTGAAAGTTAGTTATGGTGTTATAGGTTATTACTACAGAAAGACACTTAAGAATTTTCACACTTGTGTGATCTTGCCAGACACCTGACATAACAAGATCCTATTAAATACTTGAGGTTCCTTCACCATAGTAGGTAGTGAACACAGGATTTATGTTTGTTAACTAACTTTTTAANATAGTGCAAGCCTATAATCAGATCTCATTCATTAGTGGAATAAAAATTTCACTGCAGAGGTTAGGAAGGGTTGATGGATAGATTTTGAATGGACATCCAAGGTTCTGTATTTTTCTGGATAGCTTTTATACTGTCTTTCTTACCATGAAAGGCATAATAAATGAGTAAACTTGGGTGTCTTAGTCAACCACAGGATAGTTAGGAGGCAACTGTATGCAGTGATGGAGAGGACTGAATACCAATTTACAAGCTTCTTACCTTCATGGCACAGACAAGTCCCCTAATGGCTCACAAAACTTGTTTCTCTTTCCATGATCACAGTTTTCCATAACAACCACATTTCTCCATAGGGACACTATGTCTGGCTGCCAAGAGATGGCTGTTTGTGAATGCAGAAATATCATAGGAACTGGAACTGCCCCCAGCAGATGAGAATGGTTCCGGTGCTCATGGTGTCCAAAGTATATACAAAGCCAATCCAGTTTTCTTCTTTCTTTGAAAGAAGCAACAACCAAGACTCATTGCAACCAGAAAAAAATGACACTTCTTTTGAATTTCAAACCAGAACAAACAAAGTATCTCTTTCTCTTGAGATAGTATCAGGAGCTTGCAAAAACAAGGACAACTGTGTGCATGTACCCATCTTGACTTTGTGGGTGGAACAGAAAACTGGAATCACAAATGCATACTGCTGTGTTCTAATATTTTATTTTTTTTTTTAAGAGATCCTACTGCTGTGCTACCTTATTGACACAGAGTCCACAAATCAATTGTAAGGACATGGCTATGAAAAACAGGGATGAGGGATGCACTCTGGCTGCTCGGCCTTCCCAGGAGCCACAAGGGGTTCTGTGGACAAACTGCCCCCCTGATGCTGTGGGAGGACTGCAAGTAATTTCCTCACAGGCCTGTGATGCCCTCACCCACTCCTTCCGATCACACCCCTCCGCTTTTGTGCATCCCAGCTTGCGGGGGGGAGAGAGCTGTGTGTGCTTTGTGGTTTTGTTCCCTTCATTACCATGCAGACAATATTTGGCTGTTCTCAAGGAAGGCCTGGGATCTCTGCTCTTTTCCCAGGCTTTCTTCTCGTCCTTGAAAAGAGGAAAAACAACGAGGAGCCTGTTTGGCTCTGTCTGATCGAGCCATGGGCTGACGGTGATGTAACACCAAGCCCAGTGGTGACTGGCTGCAGCCAAACTGGTCATGCTCTGTCCACACATGGCGTGGCCATCGGCTGGCAGCCACCTCACACCTCAGCCCCCACTGCCTCACAAAAGCTCTAAGGGGGGAGCATTCAACGCAAACAAAGCACCAGCCAAGCATGAAGTTGAAGGGGATCTCTCCAACTTCAATGCCTGCCCAGAGCTCATGAGCTCCCTGGCTCACACAGGGACACAAGCCTGGGGCTACGGAGATGATGATGACGGTGGTGATTATTATTAGCTGGTAAAATAGGACTTTGTGAAATTGGGGTTGGCAGGGAAAGTAAGTGCAGAAGGAAGAAAACCAAATTTGAGTTCGTTTCACAGGATACAGGGCCAGATCTCAGCTGATATAAATCAGCATAGCCTCATTGCCTTCAGCAGCAGATATATTCAAATACATATCAGCACAAAAAGTGGTCCATGATACTGGATAACTAAAGGCAGTTTACCTCTCCAACTGTTGCAGTTTCTTCTTGGACCATTAATAAGCAAAATCTCTAATAACATCTATTTAAACAGAAAGATTTAGGCAGCATGTTTAAAACTAGATTGAGGGGTTTTGTCATTTTATGAAAAAAAAGACATTTCATTTTGCTTTAAAAGCACTCATTATTTGCAGATTAAAAAAAAAATATTAATAAACAAACAACAATAAAAAAACCAAATAACACAAAAAACAAACAAAACCAAACCTTTAGTCAATCCTTTGCTGATTGCTTATGATGGGCTTTTCAGTTTTAATTTTGAAAGTTAGTTATGGTGTTATAGGTTATTACTACAGAAAGACACTTAAGAATTTTCACACTTGTGTGATCTTGCCAGACACCTGACATAACAAGATCCTATTAAATACTTGAGGTTCCTTCACCATAGTAGGTAGTGAACACAGGATTTATGTTTGTTAACTAACTTTTTAACAAGCTTTACTTTTTCATTCTTAATTCCGCCTTCACTCAGCTCATCAAAGACTGACTCCTGTGGTGACACATCCAAGCATTTTGTTGCTCACAGTAGTTACAGCCTCTTGACAGACGCAGGGGAATGAAAAGCAATGGAAGCTTGCAAGCTTGTTTGCAGAGGGTCAAGACACTGAAAGCATATAAACCACATTTTTCTAAGAAAATATTAGACCTTAAGTGAAAGGAAAGGAGGATAAGTGGAAAGGATTAAGCACTCCATATTATCTGAAAAAGCTCTCACCTTAACACAGGACCAACTTCTGAAGTACCAGTCACCTTGCCTTTCAGATGCAATTTCTCAAGACAGGGTATCATTTAAACTTGCACAATAGGTGTCTGACAGCAGGCAGTTTCACCCTTTCAAATGCCTTCCAGAGTTTTGAGTTTGAAGCATGCTGTATTTAAATTTGGGTCTAATTAAAGGTTGGAAATTAATTCATTAACTGTTAATGAGAATGAAAATAAGTGCCCACATACTTGATCTACCTTTATACTCATTAAAACATAAAACCAAAGTACAAATAAACAGTAAAGCCCTGCTAAGTAAATCCATGCTTATCACACAGCAACACAATATTCATTAAAAAAAAATCCTTCCACTCACATTTTTTCATCAGCCTTTTTAAGTACTTCCAAATATAATTGTAATCTTCTATTACAGTCCATTTCTCCAGAGTATGAAGGTACTGCCTGTTTCTGCAGCTCAGTGTCATACAGTCCATGTACAAAAAGTGTAATGCACATTTTCATTCGGGAGATCAGAAGTTGCCTTCTGGGCATTTTGGTCTCTCATTTCCAGGTATTGGAATCTGAGGATAGACAGATAAAAAATGGTGATGCCAAAACTGAGATATTACAGCAAACCCATGCATCCACAAGTACTTTCATGGTCTGTTTATCTTGGCATGTCTCATACACACACACGTGTTTATGACAGCAAGAAATGTATGCAACCAAGGGGCAATAGTTGCACTAGAAAAATCACAATTTAGAAGTGCTTGGAAAATGGGAAGTAGTTATTAAAAATTAAAATAGCCTGCCACTGTGCATTTTTACACAAAACTGAGCTGGGGAGAGGAATGTTTGAGGTTGATTTGCTATTGAAAGAAAAAAAAAAAAGAACAACCTAGAAAATCTGGTCTTCCCCCAAGCAGTTTTTGCTAATTAATTTGTCTTCATCACTAGACTTGTTTATTTTCCTGTAATAACAAGCTATGTTATATGACCCCTCCATTTTTGTTCATAGTACTTTTAATCTCAGGGTTTTGCTTCTGGCTAGCAAAGACTACAATTAGCTCAAGGTGTTACTTGCAGTTCTGTGCTGTTAGGACTGTCATTAAGAGTTAGCAATTCACAGTTCAACCTGATTTTACCTTACTGCCAGTAATTCCTTGCCAAAGCCACCTTCCAACCATGAAAACTGAAAACCTAACAGCAGCAACTTCTTCAAGACCTGAATCTCTAGTTCTGTTCTGGGAGTTATCCAAAGCAATTGCATCCCTTGTATGATGGATTTTTCCTTTGGGTGCAAGCAGAAGAGCAAACGAAAGCTCTTGAGAACAGATTGCATTCAAACAAACCACAGAAGACTTAAATAGGGTACTTTGCCACTTGTGAATCCTGATGTGCTCTGTTAACATTTGTAAATTATGCTTAAAAAATAAAGAAAACAAACAAACAAGCCTTCATAGGCCTACAGAGAAAAAAAAAGAAGACATCTATCTGTACTTATATGGAAATGTGTTTGCTTTGTTTTGAAAACAGCAAGCTCTATTGTCAGGGAATAAACATTTGCTGCTCCAGAGAGGAAACCTTCATGCTTCAGAAAGGCAGAAGGAAGAAGAGGTTTTTCATTCTGCTGCATGATGCTGGGTCTTGTGCTGTTTGGTTGGTTTTTTTTGGTGGGGGGACTCAAGCTTTTTTGCTGATGGGGAAGTAAAATAGTTCTTTCTGGAGTATTTTATAAAGGACTATCAATCATTCCAGTATGAGTCTGAAGCAGAAGGGGAGCAAAGGAGAGGTCATGCACAAAAAAGGTTGTGTTTCAAGCCATGCAACGAATGGAGATTTGACTGTGGGAAAGCAGATTTGCATTCATGTGGACCTGAACTTGGCCTTACAGAGCAGATAAGTGTTGCTTGTGACCACAGTGTCCTCTTGCTGAGGTTTACCACCTATAGAATAAATCCTGTAATGAAAGCAGATCACTTCATAATGCAGTCCTGGAAGGGGCTGATTCATCTAGTATCTCTTGCTTACAAATGTGCCTTCGGGTTACCATAGTTCAGGCAGCCTCATTAAAAGCAGTGCAAAACATGCAGAGCCTGAATGGAGAAGAAAAAAAAAGCCCTATAGATGGCTGTTACACATAATCCATTTGTTACTATGCTTCAGGCAAACAAAGGAGCACATTGTTTATACAGCTGCTTTCTGCCAGCAGCAGGACAAATTCTTATATGATTCTAGTGAATATTTTACAACATTCAACAAAAAGAAGAGTGTGCCTTCTTCATAACTCTAGCAATTCATAACTGGGAGAGAGATGAAGGCAGAATAAAAAGGGAGAGGAAAAAGATGAGATCAAGCAATTTGTAGCAGCTGTACAGGGAAAATGAAACTTACTGATTCTGAGCATCCAGAGACTAAACTGGAAAAGGGAAGGGATTTTTCATTTTTCACATGCATTGCATATAGTATCTATAAAATTTGGCATCTATTCCTTAACCACTAAATTGGTCTATAATTTTGCATACCAGTAGGTGACAAAGTCTCACCAAGTTTAGATAAACAAAAATAAGAAGATATTTTTTGGCAGGGGGGTTGAACTTGAAGATCTCCAAGGTTCCTTTCAACCCCTAATACTCTGATACTGTGATAGTCCTGAAATAAAAGTTGGCCAGATGCTAAAAAGCACAACGGCAGGCAGTGAATGAAGCAATTAATTTAACAAGTATAGGACTGGTCTAGTTATACAATAAAAAAAGTTTTACATAAACCAGCTATTTCTAGTTCTACATTGGCATATGGGAAGGCTTTTTTTTTCACCCTAACGAATGAAAAACATAGCTAGCAGTCTCCATATTATTTACATTCTCATAGCCTGGGTTAAATGTTGTAGATGCAGACTTCATCCTGACATCACTGGAGTTGCACCAGATTCTAAGCATGCCAAGCTACATGTCAACATAAGCAATTAGTTTGGTGGTGAATTCACATTTTTCACCACACCTTGCATTCTTTTCCAGCACCTATGTCTTCAAGAGTACATTCTTGTCACTCATATATGTGAACAAAACACATCTCCTGAAACAGATTTCTAAAAAGAGGCTAATCACTCTTTAAACTGGCATAAACTGAGAGGTGGTTTTTATGCCTAAATAAATGAAATGTGTGCAGATTATTCTTCAAGCTGAAAATGCAATACATTACACAGAGCTAAACCCTTTGCAAATTAAGGATAGGACATTGATCTGTCAGCCTGACTACACACATGCAAAGTGTTAGAAAATAAATACCTGAAAACAAACCTAAGAAGAAGGGTAACAGAAACAGTCCAAAAAAAACCCAAACTATAGTGATGTTTTCTTTAGCAGCAGCATAATAACAGTTTAACTGCAGCTGAAGCAAGAGTTTTTCACCTCCCCTGGTCATGATACAACTTACCCCAGCTTCGAGGTGAAGGGGCAGGGTGTCTCTCAAATAGCCTCAGATCTCCTTCTGGAGGGAAAGCAAAGCAAAGACACCCTGAATGCAGTTAGGGGCCTCCAAGGGAAATCAATGTGTCTGCAAATGAAATGGCATAGGAATGAGGCCCTGACTGTTAATACTATCTTTGTTCCATGAAGAGAATTGGAGGCAAAACATGGTCTGGTGTAAAGATGTGAAGACAGCACTAGGGCTGATATGCAAATTTCTGTGGGAAAACATCCTCTCAGAGGCATTGAGAAGCACTGACATGTTTTCATAAATCATTAGGTAAGACAGGATCCTATTTTCCATTCAAATAGTACTCCAGAAGACACGGGGAGCTGAAGGCCACCCCTCTTCCATACACAAGCAGCTATTTTTGCCTCTACTCAGCTGATCACACAGTGATTGTTTTTTCTGTATAAATTATATGAAAGTAGGAAATGTAATTAGAGTATAGAAATACTTTCTGTTCTAAAGTATTTCTTGTGTGTGCATCTGGGGTAAATACAAACAGGATTTATGAAAAGCCATGTTCAGATTTCCTAGTTATTCCTTTTTCTGGACTCCCAAAATGACTTGAGGTGCTTTTTTGTGTCATAGGTGTCCTGGTTTGGGTGAAAACCAAGCAAATTCTGTTCAGTGATTTTACTTTTCAGCTTAGGTTTCTAACTAACTGCACTTTCTAGAGTTAGCAGCATGTTTTGCAGACAGAGTCTGCTTCTAACAGTGATAACACCTCATGTTTACAGTTACTGCCA
>VYZU01077568.1:26751-40127 GCA_013401355.1 Ceyx cyanopectus
ATACTTCATTTTCATTTTTTTTAATTAAATTGTTTTAGTTCCTTTTTCTAATCACTAAGTCTCTCTCCCTTATTCCTTTTCTCTCCCCTTTGGGGAGGGAGGGGGGTTAAAAGAGAGCGGTCTGTTATCGGTCTGGGGGTTGCCCTGACTCCAAACCGCGACAATAGGTGACTAAAATATTCAAGAATACAAGCTCAGTGGGCTGGATTTCTACTGTAGCTGGGAGACCTTATGGACTAAGTAACTGTAGTGAGTGAGTGGGAATTTTCTGACTGTTTTGATTGGTCAAAGCTTAATTGCTGGCAGACTTCAAACAGTAGACTCCACGATTTGAACTGATACTACAAAAAAACCCTAACAAGTAATAGCTGACATTCAACCATTAAATAAAAGAGGAATTATGATTCAGTGACAGGTCAAAACATTGGGGTTTAGAGGGGTAGCATAAAAATGCTGAGAGAGGGGCTGTGGAGAGAGAAGCTGGGAGCTTGTCTGACTGCAATGAGCTGAGGCACCTACTGAGCAAACCAACAGGTCTACAGTAGCAGCATCCATACCTCATAGAAATCCACCCAGATGCTCACCCTAATGAGCCAGCTAAATGTCTTCTTCCCTCCCCTGCTGTTCCACCAGCCTGCCTCTGACCCACTCCCCAGGAGAACTCCCTGCTCCTCCATCCTCTGATAGGATTGAAAAGAAAACTCCCATAATAGGAATAGGAATCCATCCATCCCTAGAGCCAGAAACACTGTGAATAACACACTCTACTTCTCCCATGAGGGGAGTGCTTCACCCATACAACCACTTTCAGTAAAAAATTCCCAGAATCACATTGGATGGGACTGTGGACTGGGTGAAATGTGATTAATGAGTCCTCTGCAGAACAAAACCTCCTCAGCTCTGTCACGAGATAGTTGCTATGGGGTTTTGACACCACTTAGCAGAAATTTGCTGTGGCCAAGGGGGATTGGAGAAAAAGAGAAACACACACACAAAAAAATACTATAGAAAAGTCTTCGATTGTACACTGACAGTTATTCTGAACAAAATCCTGTGCCTGTCTAGAATTTCAAGCGCTGCATAAATACTTTCAATTAGATTTTTTTTTTAAATATATAAAAACACAACGAGGAGACTGTTAAGAACAGACAGCTTGAAATGTCTTGTTAGCTATCAACAAATTCTATTAAAAATGTTGGAAGGTTTCAGCTAGGTTGATGTAAAAACAACATCAAATATCCCCTCCTGTGAGACTAAGTTAAATGTTCTTTGCAGTGACTCAATTAAGGCTAGTTAAAATGCACGCTTCATTGCAATCAGCTGCAACAACATCAGAATCTTTTAGTGGGCTATTTTACCAAAGTCTCAAGTTTCAACTGGTTTAAAAATGCTTTGTGGCAGATGGCAGTTTTCATAGGTGTAAACCATACTTATATGTCTGTCTGAAACATCCAACAATATAGGAATGAGATGCTGGCCAGGGAAGGCTTTTCCAAGCATCTAAAGACGGATGTTTCCTATTTCATGCCATACTAAAAAAAACCCCACCAAAACTCAAAAAACAAAACCCAAAAGAAAACAACAACAACAGATCAGCATGCAAGACCTCCATTGGAAGGAAGATCCTGCTAGACTGAACAGTGGAGATTTTGAGTTCAGTGCTTATTACAAGAGTCAAGAGAAATTTATGTCCTTTAGCCTTGGGCATTTCTAAACTGTCTGTAAACTCCATTTTGAAAGCCCACTCCTGAATATCAAGTAGTATTATTCACTACTTTATTCACCATTTCACTAATCTCAATGCTCCAAAGTAATTTTTTCAACATTTTATCATCTGGCCCATACAAACTATCAAAAATCATAGATTATTAGGACAAAAAAAACAAAAATGAAGCAGTGCACCTTCACTTTAGTTTGGCTCAGGGCAACACCTTTGAGCAGTTTACAGATCATCCTCACTTCCTGTGCTTTTATTCATGTTGCAGAGTGCTTTTGAAGAGTGCTCTTTCAAATGCAATGCAGTTGGCAGCTGCACTTCAAGAACGTATCTAATGTCCCCCAGATGCTAATGAAATATGCAGCAGGCACATCAATTCCTCAACACCAACTCTCCTGTTTAAGAGCACACTCCTACTAGGCTGCAGTACCTGTTAATGTAGACATAAGCTCAGACAGTTCAATTTAGGAGAGAATTAAAGCACAGAAACTAATTGGAAGGAGACACCAGCCTGCTTAGGGATAGATCTTTGGTTTCCATCACATACCTTTTCTTCTGACTAGCTGAGCTGGACTCCTTTGGTGGGCTCCCATTCTTCCCTGGATGTGGGCTCAGACTTCCACCTACTGCAAGGTTCAGGATCTCTTAGATGACATGGACTCTATAAACCAACAACCATTTAATACCCAGAGCAAGTGTGCTACAGGGCAGTACCACTACAAAGAAGTATCACCACTTCCTTCAAAAACTACTTACCAAGTTAAATCCTAGAATATTTTGAGAAATTACTCTCCTTGTTTATATGCCTTAAATTTCATTGTCTCTAAATGAAAAGCTTTTTACTCNTGCAACAACATCAGAATCTTTTAGTGGGCTATTTTACCAAAGTCTCAAGTTTCAACTGGTTTAAAAATGCTTTGTGGCAGATGGCAGTTTTCATAGGTGTAAACCATACTTATATGTCTGTCTGAAACATCCAACAATATAGGAATGAGATGCTGGCCAGGGAAGGCTTTTCCAAGCATCTAAAGATGGATGTTTCCTATTTCATAAGGCATACTAAAAAAAACCCCACCAAAACTCAAAAAACAAAACCCAAAAGAAAACAACAACAACAGATCAGCATGCAAGACCTCCATTGGAAGGAAGATCCTGCTAGACTGAACAGTGGAGATTTTGAGTTCAGTGCTTATTACAAGAGTCAAGAGAAATTTATGTCCTTTAGCCTTGGGCATTTCTAAACTGTCTGTAAACTCCATTTTGAAAGCCCACTCCTGAATATCAAGTAGTATTATTCACTACTTTATTCACCATTTCACTAATCTCAATGCTCCAAAGTAATTTTTTCAACATTTTATCATCTGGCCCATACAAACTATCAAAAATCATAGATTATTAGGACAAAAAAAACAAAAATGAAGCAGTGCACCTTCACTTTAGTTTGGCTCAGGGCAACACCTTTGAGCAGTTTACAGATCATCCTCACTTCCTGTGCTTTTATTCATGTTGCAGAGTGCTTTTGAAGAGTGCTCTTTCAAATGCAATGCAGTTGGCAGCTGCACTTCAAGAACGTATCTAATGTCCCCCAGATGCTAATGAAATATGCAGCAGGCACATCAATTCCTCAACACCAACTCTCCTGTTTAAGAGCACACTCCTACTAGGCTGCAGTACCTGTTAATGTAGACATAAGCTCAGACAGTTCAATTTAGGAGAGAATTAAAGCACAGAAACTAATTGGAAGGAGACACCAGCCTGCTTAGGGATAGATCTTTGGTTTCCATCACATACCTTTTCTTCTGACTAGCTGAGCTGGACTCCTTTGGTGGGCTCCCATTCTTCCCTGGATGTGGGCTCAGACTTCCACCTACTGCAAGGTTCAGGATCTCTTAGATGACATGGACTCTATAAACCAACAACCATTTAATACCCAGAGCAAGTGTGCTACAGGGCAGTACCACTACAAAGAAGTATCACCACTTCCTTCAAAAACTACTTACCAAGTTAAATCCTAGAATATTTTGAGAAATTACTCTCCTTGTTTATATGCCTTAAATTTCATTGTCTCTAAATGAAAAGCTTTTTACTCCACTAGGTGGGGTAATATGTCTTTCTGTCAAATGTTGCCTTACAAATATTCCCCCTAATCCTTCATTCAAGATGGGGCCACAAAATATTCTATCAAAAGTGAAACTGGTTTACAGCACTCAGCAACTTTATCAGCTCATGCCTCTTTGGTGTTTTCTAATTCCTTAAAAAAGCTTCTGTCAGGAAAGGATAAATTACTTTTATAAGATTCCTAGATCCATAAAGCAATATAGTAGGAACCCAAAACAAAAAATATCATGGTTGCCCTCTACTTCCCCTCACACCCAGGTGCTATATAATAGGTTATTGTGATTTCTCTTTTTTTACAGTATAACATCACTAAAAGCTCTCTCCTCAGTTTATGACCAAGTTACAAGATATGACAGTCAAACATACTGCTAGATCTTTCCCCTCTAGCTGAAACTAAACCAAAGTTCTTGGTTGATGCCATCCAACTCTTGGCTTTAATTGAAGTCCATTATTTTTTTAAAAAAGTAATTAATTTTAAAAAAGGAAAAAGTCTGTGTGGATCATAGCTTGCTATTTACACATTTGTAGGCATTTATTTGTCTCACTAAACAACATCTACTGACACATATACAAAAAACAACCTAGGAAGCAAGATTCCCAGTGACCCATCATCAGCATACCACTCTTCCTAGAGTTCTGTAGCTACTAATCTGACATGTGGTTCAGCTTCTTCCTGAAGTTCTTCTTCAATAAAGAAGTCCTTAGAAGAATCCAACTAGATAATTTTTGTAGTCTTTCTAGGATATCTTGTAGGCATTAAGCTCAAACAGAAGTTGCAGAACTCACACAAACAAACCAGGATAAGAGACAGTTGTTCAAAGGGCAAAACTGAATTGAACAAAACCCACCTGGTAAATGGGAGGAAGCTCAGCTATCCTATCAGCTGCCATTGCCCTTCTCCTGTCGCCCACAACTTTGCTTGCTTGCCCTTGGGGAACAGATGCTGGTAGCAGAGGCATTTTTTAATGAACAAACCCATGAGAAGCACAAGCAGGAAACACAGCCAGCACAGAGGGAATCATCAGCTTCCAGCACTGAAACTTTCTGATACTTCATCACAGTCTGTACAGAATCCATGTTAATTTGAGTTATTTACATATCCAGACACACTTGAGATCAGACAGAGCAGATATCTGCAAATATAACAGAAACATGAGTAAAGATTCCTTTTGGTTATATGCACTAGATAAATGGCCTCAGTATTACCATCTTATGCAAACACCTATACACAAGAGGAGGAAGAAGTGGTCTATGCAGTTGTAAATTCATACAGATGACAATCCTCAGATTAAGTACTAAACTGCTCTCTGAAAAAAAAAAAGCAACCCAAGAAACACTGTACCAAGAGCATTTTTACCTGTCCTGCCCAAAGAACGTTTATCCTGTGTCTAATTAGTGATCAGTTTAAACCTGATTTATGGTCTGCTGCAGAATGGCATGATAGCAGTACCAATGTACATAGCTCTAGCCTAAGAAAAAAGCACTTTGTGCTGGGCAAACACACACATTCTGAAAAAATGAAGTATTTAAGGGAGGGAGGTTTGTGTTCCAGTAACTATCACAGTCATTAGAATATGCCCCTAAGCAGGGGTGGATTTAAGGGGTTAAAAAGGAAACTTGGCACAGGGAGATACCTAATGCTGGCACCACATCAACAATATAACTGCACTCCAGTCTCAGCAAATGTGGGTTTTGCAGATTTCAGTTTGTAAATTGTGACAACAGATGGTTGAAACCTGCCCCCATACAAATCCCATGTCTGAAATGGCATTGCCTACGTTTACACACTCTGAGAAAAGACACTTGGATTTCCAAAGAACTGGGTGAGTCATTTGTATTCTCACATACTGGGATGTCTGTTTCAGAGGTTACAGGCCACTTGTAACAACAGCAAAAGATCTGGCCACTATTACATAGACCATAAACTTTTATTTAGATGAGGAAGGAAAACACATTTTCAAGAAGAAAGGTATCATGAAATTTATTGCTCTTCTGAAATTCACAGGAAGCCCACAGGCTGCCTCTTTAAATCACAAGCTAAAGTCAGTGCCAGCATAACTCGCAGAGAGATTTCATCTCCATGTTCCTTCCCGATTTACACAATCTGTATATGAGGAGTAATCCAAATATTGGATGGCACATATTTGGCAGGTCTTGCACCCCTCTTCACAGACAATGGTTTGGTCATAACTCACAATGAAGCGACTGTAATACTGCTCAAACAGTGTGCTGTGTGGCACAGACAACTGCTTGGCCATTTTATATAGGCTTTCTGGATGCAAGTCTTCAATGCCATAAGCTTTGGTCAGGATGTATTCTAATTTCCAGTTCGATTCATTTTTCTTGTTGGCATCTCTGAGGTCCAAGTAAAACTGCCAAAGATCCTACAGTTAGGAAAAGAAGAAAGAAAAAAAAAAGAGGCACGGCTGTATTGCTTTCTTCCCTGCTTCATTAAGTTTCCAGAGTGATATATTGATTAGGAAGCTGTCACTCCTCATTATTCACAACTGAATAGAAGGTCACGTCCCACCCCAAGAGCTGGGCTTACACCCAAAGCTGGTACTTGCAAGGCAGTAATGGTGGGGGGATGGGGAGGAGGAACAAAAAAAAAAGCCAGAAAAGGCTGCAGTGGCAGAGGTCTTTCCTGTCCAAACTGTAAACCTAACTCCTCATGTCTGCTTTTAATGTGGGCACTGCTGAAGGGCAGAATGGACAGAAAAAGAATGACCCAGGGAGAATTTAAGGGAAAGGGATGGAGGAGCAGAAGTGAAATCTGCAGAAGAAAGGAGCAGCCTGTATTAGCACAGGGCTTCAGAGAGAAACCCCAGTCCCATCCCAAGCTGCAGGATGGATGCACTGTCCCTGAACTCAACAAGGTCAAGATTCTACCCTGAATTCTGAGAGAATATCGAAGTCACCGAGACAAAATAATTATACAGAATTCACTTTATCTCCAAAAATCACATGAGACTACAGAATAGAAATACTCTACTTTTTCCCTTCTAAATTTGTCTGTAACTTCCTATAAACTCTGTATAGGAAAATGCATGATTATGAAGGAGATCACATGGTTCAAAGTGCTTTTCTTTATCTGCTCTTCTATACCTTTTAAAAGCATTTAATGGACTGCATCCCAAAGCTCAGGCTATCACCAGCAAACAACACTGGCATGTAAACAAGCCCAGGATTTCGGTGAACCTTTTTAACCCTTGCAAAGCTCCCTGAAGACAGTTTTCAGATTCCACCCAGAAAAAAATCTGACTTTGTTTTGACATCATGAGAATATCCCAGGAAGTGCTGGGTAGTCCTGCAGGCACAGGGAAACTGAGTTCTCCAGCTTTCCCTTCCTCTGCTGAGGAAGGAAAAAAAAAAAGAGTAAGCAGCAAACTTCCACCAACAGCCATAATACTAGAAAGGCTGGTATTTTTAATGGCACTAAACAATGCTTTAAAATATATTTACTTACCAGCAAGCTGTAATCAAGAAGATCATATTGATACAATCTGACACCAGGGTTATTGGACTCCATTTGCCATACATTCTTCACTGGGGTTACAGCAGGTGCCACAAACAAGGAATTTACTGGTTTTTCTGCAGGAAGGGCAAAGGTGAGGGAACAGTTTCCTTTCAGCCATTTCTTTCTCAAACAAATGTTTTTGAAAACTGACACAGCAAGAACCAGAGTGACAGGCTTAGGTACAATAGTATTTTTTTTTTTCCTCTGGATTAGCTGTATCACTGTGAACTCCTTCTATACTTCCACTGGATAGACCAAAACCTGTGTACAACACCACAGGATATATTCCACTATATACCAGTTAAGTTTATCTATACTAGAGGCTTCCCCCCAGTTTAAATACCTATGCAAAATGGTCTTGCTATATATAAGTTCTCTTTATTTTGCATGCTTCTACTGAAGAAATACTCAAAACTTTTAGCTGCTGCCTCTGTGCTATATATTACATGTTGCTTTATGTATTTGTTGCTTTGAAAGCTTGGAAATCAGTAGATTCTTCTGAAGAATATAAAACTAAGTTCTATATCTCAGTACACTGGTTTTAGAAAAAGTACTACATTTATCTTGATTTTTCTGGAATGTTGTCAAGAGGAAAATAGCATGAACAGAAGACAGCCTAAAACTGTACAGATAAACATAAACTGCATTTAGCTACGTGCAATTTCACTGCTTGAATGTTGTTGAAAGATGTTAAATTATTAAAGTAACTCAGAAGCAGTTACTGGCACATGCAAACTGTAATGACACAGCACCAAGATCAGTCTGTCCTCAGTAAAACTTGCAGTAAAGATTTCATCCACAAATGGGACAAGGTACAAAAACATAAGGCTGCCTTTAACACCATTAAAAAAAAATAAAAGCCAATTCCTTCACTAGAATCCTTTTTATTAGAGATGAATTCCATGATAATGCCATGTAAAAATGTAAATTATTTAGAATACTGTTACCCTAGTCAACATATTGGGCATTGCTTTTATAGATTCATAAAAACATAGATAAAGAGACCATTAATATTTGGATGTTTTACATAAACCAAAACAATGGAGCTCTCACTGTTCTGTGCTACAGACACAAATATTTAACCAGTCACTTATTAGAGATCTTCAGTTTAAGAAGTTAAAGTGCTTCACACAGTTATGCCCATTCTTCAAACAAAGGAATTTCAAAGCAAGAGCAAAATTTTCAAACCTGGGTGCTTTTCTTGAAGGGAAATTAGCTGATCTAAGAGATGCAGCAGGCAGAGACTTTCTTTTGCCTGCCTCCTGCTTACCCTTATCTTAATTAACTTCAAAGCAGCAGGGAACTCAGCAGAGAGGCACAGTAATGATGCAGGAAACACAAGAACATAGAGCATGTCTAGTTGGTCTGAGAACATTCCCTTTGACACATTACACAATAGCAACTGGCTAGTATAATCTGCCCGTGTCACTGAGAAACTGCAGAGGAAAGACTAGAAATTCTTGTCTAGGCATAAGCATTCATTTAAAAAAAAAAACCAACCCAAACAACAGAAAGCTTGGGGAGTCTCTTCTGACTTCAACAAAAGGACAGTCTGCCTTGGAAAAAAATTGGTTGTAATGATTGAGCTCTCATAGATGAATAGCAGTATTTTCCCATTTCCTTTTCAATTATTTACAACAGACTAGTAAAATCATGCAAAAAAAAAAAAGTATTAAGTTGCTTTTAATCAAGAAAAAAGATTAAGGATTCAACAAGCCTCATTACCTTCTTCATCCAGGAGGACCATGATGCTGTCTCTGTGTGTATGTCCATAAAACTGCCCTGCAATAACACTACTGTATTTACGAAAAATCTTTACCAGTCTCTCATTGTAACACTCCCTGATAGCTGTAGTGTTCCTTGCAAATGGCAAATATCCTACTGGTACATGTCCTATTATATATACCTAAGGAATGAGAAAAGCACAATTAGCACCTTCATTTGAAACTTAACACTTTTGACTGTTAGAAATGGTTGCCACAATAGTAGAATAATGCTATCTCAGAAATGCCATTCTGAAAGCTGTAAATCATGAGTTTTGTGATATAAAGTACAAACAGTAGGAGTGTTTACATCCATAATGACAAAAAAAAGATGTATGTTTTTAGTGAATTCAGTATATACTTGGGCAAAAAAGATCTGATAAATCTCTGTGTGATTTTAGGTGAAAGGATTCAAAATAATTTGAATTTTTCCATTTGAAAGAATTGATCTTATTCTAAATTTGATCACTCAAAAAGAATTTGATCAATTCTTTCAAATGGAAAACAATAAAATACTAGGCAGGCTTATGATTTAGCATCTCAATGTGATAGCAAAAAAAATTATTTTAGAATATTATAAAGTCTGCATGGGCAGAGAGTCACCAGAAGCACACAAGAACTTGTTAAAACCCCTCTGTCTGAGGTCAAGACTTGGTTCCAACTGCACACACCAACTAACATGCTGCAGGGTTTTATGAGGAAGAGAAATCTCTCTCCCTTTGGTAACAGAGAATTTTTACAATTACACCATTGCAGCAAAACATAAACATGTTTCAAATTAATCACTTTTTCTGGTCAGATGATGATCCAATCCCTGCACCAGTCAATCAAACATGAGCCAACAATTTATAAACTCACTTCAAAACCTGAGTATTGTAATATTATAACATCAAAATCAAAGCAATTGATTTTGGATCAATTTGCATCTTGGATAAGTTGTGGGGCTGACAAATTCCTTTCTAATTTCTATTTTTGATACTTTGCACTAGTTTTTGTCTCAGGCCAAGAGTACACATTTTAAAATTTAAGACTGTGAGTAAAAAGAGTCAGAAACAGAAGTCACAGTATGAAATATTCTCATCCTAACTTCTACAGTATTTTACATAGTAGGAGAGAAAATTTATTTTATCATATAATTGGATAAACTGTTTTATTAATTGTAGTATAATCTGCATATTCAAGGAAAATGGATTTTTAAAATAAAATTTTGATTTTTCAGCATATTATTCTAGAATCATGTTTATATTTTTATTGTCTCTGCTTCTTTTGTTGTCTTGTTTGGGGTTTTTTTTCCAAAGTTTAAACAACTAATGCTCCCAGCCCCTACCTTTTCCTTCTTCTGTGAAGAGGTTTCTAGTATTCCCTCCAGCCAGGCAAGCTGGTTGGCTGGGTCAGTGATATTCACAGTTACCTTGTTGGGACCATAATACAAATTTGTGTTCAGACTGATTATCCTGAGTGATTGAGAGCTATCAGTGGATTCAAACAGCTGTGTGTAGAAGCCACCTATGAAAGTAAGACAAATATTATCTGAAAAATGAAAGGCTTCAAAGCACAACTTTAGAATGAAAGCACAGCACTGACAAAATAGGCAGGCTTGCTCTTTCTGTAGAACAGAATATGTCATGTTTATTCAAGCCATGCATCACCTTATCACAACAAAACAGCTTAAGAACCTGTTTTTCACATTTTACTATAAGTTGACACTGATTTTTTTTAATTCTTGCCTGCAATTGTCATGTTTATTTGACAGTTTTTGTATGCAATAATCCCAACTGCTGCACAAGAAGTGCCCTGTAACATTTCTTCCACACTGAGACATGCAGTAATTGTGAAAAAGTCCACATTTCTTGAAATACTGCAAACAAAAAGCTTTTTTGAGTGTAGTATCCTTGTACTTTGAAAATGATTTAACTTCAGACTGGAATATGATGAAAAGTAAAGATTGTGTTTTGCACTCCAACCTTCTAGAACTCTCCATGGCATGCAGAGCTTCTTCAAGGACTGCAATTTCATAGTTCACAGACTTCAGTGGAGCCAGGACAACAGAGCTATAACAACATATCCTAACCTAAGGTCTGTCTCTTTGAGGGTTATTTTCCCTATTAGAGTTTCTACTTCCACTCTTGCCCAGAGGTCCTTCCCATTCAAGACACAAACCCACAAATTAAACTTCCAAATCCTTAATGTTTGAGTGAATTGGAAATTGGGTTGAACTTTTCAACTCTCTGCTAAGAAGAAATATAATCATTAGGATATTAATATTCTCCCAGTTTAGTACGTTGGGACATAAATATTATGCAATTAACAGTATAATCATCAAGACTGTGTTCTATTATAACTTCAACAAGTAGTGCCTATGCTCTAAAATATATAGAATATTGAAACAAAAACATTTCATGAATTTACTTATAACCAAATTTTAAATCTTCTCCTGCATCACATATCTTTATCTAAAAAGTATTATGAGGTCTTGAAGGCAAATAAGTATTTCATATGCACTGGTACAAAGCCAGTACCATATTACATATGCACATATTACAAGAAGCAGTAATTATTGCATCAGCAGAGAATAAATGTAACCTGAAGACAAGTACCTTCTTCCAGGAGAAGCATTATAGGTAATCCATTATGCTGTTTCATCCTAGGAGACTTAGCTTAACAAATGGGACAAATCTATAGAAACATTACTTCTCTAAGCCCTGGCTTTATAATGCATTGCTGGCATGTTTTACCTTTTCTGAAGGTACTGATTGCTTCATCAGTTAGCCAAGGTTTCCAGAAATCTGCTACAGCATTGTAAACTTCACTGGTAGTTACAGGAAGCTGATCCTGTGAGAGAGCAGAACCTCCCCAAGTCTTAGCATTCAGACATACAGACAAAAAAAATCACTAAATTATCTCACCTGCCCTCTTGCATTACACCTAATTGACATCACCAGCAGAACTCAAGAAAGGAGAAAAAACTGCTCAACATCCAGGTACTACTGATCAGGGACAAGTGCCTGAGCTTAGAACTGACTGCACTGCCTTGTTAACACACAGATAAGCTACCACCAGAAACATTTCCAGCCTTAGGAGCACAGCCGAGTGGTAAACCATACAATCCACAAAATTCATAAATATATAAAGTTTAAAAGTCTAACCATAAGGTCTTTTGGAGGAAAACCTTGAACATAAGCTTCTTTTATAGCAGGTGAAGCTATTGGGGTGCACAGCAGCTAGCCAAAAAGCAACAGAGGTCAAAAATCAGCAAGAGTATGACAGTGCATGTCTCCTTAAACATCAAATCTGACCTTTCTAAGATCTTTGAAACTAAACATACATTATTTGAGGCTTAGGCACTAAGTCTCTGTCTAGGCAGACTGCAATCAGAAGTCTGTTCAGACATTTGTTGCTTGCAGCACACAGATACCAGTTATTAAGAAAGCTTTGAGCCATATCAGTTCAGCCAGAGCTAACAGTCACTAACAGACATGGCAAAACCTGGTCTCAGATAAGAGGCTGTATTATGGACTGAAGGTGGTTTAGATCCAGTTAAGTCAGTGCTCTGTGAACTTGATTAGATAGCAGGTTGGGAATTTGTGTTAAGCAGAGGCAAGGATGTGAAACAAATAAGACTATGCAGAAAGACCTAGGTCACAATATACAATCTGAAAGGTACCCCAATGCTTGATTAACCTGAGTAGTATTTTTAATAGGCTCTGCCAAGAAAAATCACCACAGACCCTTAAATTGTTAAGACAGACAGGTCAGAACACAATAGAGAGCAATAAAATTCTTAGGTGCATGGTGAGAGCACAGCTTTCACACTTGCTTTGGAACAGCCTAGGGTGTGTGGCTTGATCCACATCACTTCCAGCCTATGGGACATTTGCCAAGAACATCCAGATGAAAAACAGAAGTGTCATCAACAGTAAAAATAAATAAATAAAAATCCCAATAACCTGAAACGACCCCATAGTGGGAAACTTCTGATACTGTGGTCTTTTTCAAACAGGTGAAGTATGCCAGTGCTGCCTGTTGGTGAAGTTTGTCATTTCAAAGCAAAGTATCACAGAAACACTCCTGTGTGGTTAGGTGCAGAGAAAGTTACAAGTTATTCCAATCAGAAGCCTGCTTTAAAACATTATTTGCTGCCCATCTGCCCCTCCTGACCATCTTTCTTTTTTTTTTTTCTATCTTCAAATTTGATTTCACAAACAAAAATGACATTTGTTGGATCAGTCACTACATTTCTTGGCCTACAAGGTTACCATAT